>CM035797.1:476067-633567 GCA_020466265.1 Siphamia tubifer
ATAGCTCTGCGAGCTTTTTGTTTTAGTTCATTCACTGCCGTACTGAAACTCCCCGATGCAGTAATTACCAGACCCAGGTAAGTGTACTGCATCGTGTGCTCTAGTGCGATGCTACCTAGAGTTAGCCGGTATCTATTTTCCTGACATCTGGGCTTTTTCTGGAAGATCATTACTTTTGTTTTCTTAGGATTTATTGCCAGGGCCCAGTGCTGCCAATATCTCTCCAGCAGGTCTAGGTGTTGGTGCAACCCGCCAGCGGTTGGTGACAGCAAGACCAGGTCATCTGCGTAAAGTAAGAATTTAACTTCCGTGTCGTACAGGGGGAGACCTGGAGCTGCCGACTGCTCCAACTGCACCGCCAGTTCGTTAATATAAATATTGAACAGAGTTGGGCTAAGTCCGCAGCCCTGTCTCACCCCTCTATTCTGAGTGAAGAACTCAGTGTGTTTGTCGCCAATTTTAACTGCACATTTGTTGTCCGAATACATTGACTTGATTAGATCATATACTTTACCCCCTACACCACTCTGCAAAAGTCTATAATAAAGTCCTTCGTGCCAGATTGAGTCGAAGGCTTTTTTGAAGTCAATAAAACAGGCAAATATTTTTCCATTTTTGGTTTGGTTTACGTTTTCATTTATGAGGGTGTGTAGGGTGTAGATATGATCCGTAGTCCGGTGATTTGGGAGGAAGCCAATTTGACCTTTGCTCAGGACATTGTGTTCGTTAAGGAAGTTTAGCAATCGATTATTCAGAATGCTATTAAACAACTTCCCCAGATTACTGCTCACACAGATGCCTCTGAAATTATTAGGATCCAATTTGTCTCCATTTTTGTGAATAGGAGTTATAAGCCCTTTATTCCAGGTGTCAGGGAAGTAGCCCCATTTTAATATTATGTTGAATAATTTGAGCACTGCTCTTTGCAGCTCAGCGTTGCAATTTTTCAGCATCTCAGACCTCTCTCTCTCTCTCTTTCTTTCTCTCTCTCTTTCTCTCTCTCTCTCTCTCTCTCTCTTCTCATTGTCTATTCCACAACATTATGTTTCCAACATTAGTTCAGAATAATAAAATAATATCATCTATGATAATGTTGTGTTTTGATCCCATTTTATTCCTTATAGGACTCAATAATTACAACGTGATAAGAACTAAATATGAACTAAATAAAAGCACAGTTCAATAAATGCCAGAATAACCGCATTCACAACTTCCTGTTCATTTGGCAAAAGTGAACGAGTCGTTCACGTTCGTTTAAAAATATGATATAGTTCATGAACGATCGTTCAATGAACGCGTTCAGGTACAACACTGTAAATTTCCTTCTTTCCATATATGTCAACATTGTTCTTTGTAATATAGTTAGTATATTAGATTTTAGTTTTCCTTTGTGTAAAACTGAGTTCATCACTTCCCATGTGTTTTTAGTACTGTTTTGACTTTTATCTAATAACATGGTTTTCTTCTTATCATTGATACTAGTTTATTTTTGTAATTTTTGTACCTTTCCTCAGCGTCTTTAGTTCTAAGTTTGAGGAACAATTTGTACAAATAATTTTTCTTTTTACATGCATTGATCAATTATTTTTACAGTTTTTAATCGTATAATTTAATAAATGTTTCTATAAAATAGTTGTATGTTGTGTTTATATCATTTGTATATACCTGATCCCAGGCTTGTCTTCTAAGATCTTCCCTGAAGGCCTCTATAGCCTTAGCTGATCTGTCTCTTATTGTAATTAAACATTTTTCTGTCACATTATTTAAACACAGGTCTTCATACAATACAAAAACTGGGAGATGATCACTTAAGTCTGTTATGAAAATTCCACTAATTATTCCACCATGTATGTTTGTAAATATGTTGTCAATGACTGTAGCACGATGCAAAGTTATTCTTGTTGGGTTTGTGATCATTGGACATAGTCCTACCGTTTGCATGTGATTTTTAAAGTCATTTGTTGTTTATGGGTTTCCAATATTAATGTTGAAATCGCCACATAAAAAGATTGGCTTTTTACCGTTGTCAAACATCAAAATTATTTTTTCTGTAAACAATTTAATATTACACCCAGGAGGTCTATACAGTGCCGTGAAAAAGTATTTGCCCCCTTCCTGATTTCTGTGTTTTTTGCATATTTATCACTCACAAAGGTTTCAGATCATCAAACCAATTTTAATATAACACAGAGACAACCCAATGAAATACAAAATGCAGTTTTGAAATGTTGATTCCATTTATTAAGGCACAAAAAAATCAAAACCTATCTGGCCCTATGTGAAAAAGTAATTGCCCCCCTTGTTATATCACAAAGTAACTGTGACTAACCACAGTTTTGTGAAAGCTGAGTTCAATTTCACAGGCCACACCCAAACCTGATTGCCACCACCTGTGTTGAATCAAGAAATCATCTGTTAGACAAAGTGAAGTAGACCACAAAATCTCAAGAACATGATCAACATGCCACGATCCAAAGTAATTCCAGAAGAAATGAGAAAAAAGTGATTGAAATCTATCAGTCCAGAAAAGGTTACAAAGCCATTTCCAAGGCTGTGGGGCTCCAGCGAACCACTGTCAGAGCTATTATCCAGAAATGGAGAAAACTGGGAACAGTGGCAAACCTTCCCAGGAGTGGTCGACCATCTAAGATTTCTCCAAGAGTGCGACGACAGCTCATCCAGGAGGTTACAAAAGAACCTCGAAAAACCTCCAAGGAACTGCAGGCCTCGCTGGCCTCAGTTAAGGTCAGTTTTCATGACTCCACCATAAGAAAGACACTGGCCAAAAATGGCATCCATGGGAGAGTTCCCAGGCAAAAACCACTGCTGTCACAAAAGAACACAAAGGGTCGTCTCACATTTGCCAAAAAGCATCTTGATTATCCTCAAGACTTTTGGAGAAACATTCTGTGGACGGATGAGTCAAAAATTTAACTTTTTGGAAGGTGTGCAGCCCGTTACATCTGGCGTAAAAATGGCACAGCATTTGACATAAAGAACATGATGCCAACAGTAAAGCATGGTGGTGGCAGTGTGATGGTCTGGGGCTGCTTTGCTGCCTCAGGGCCAGGACAACTTACTGTGATAGACGGAATAATGAATTCTGATGTTTACCAGAAGATCCTGAAGGAGAACGTCCGGCCATCAGTTCATGCCCTAAAACTCAAGCGCTCTTGGATCATGCAGCAGGACAACGATCCGAAACACACCAGCAAGTCCACCTCTGAATGGCTAAAAAAAAAACAAAATTAAGGTTCTGGAGTGGCCAAGTCAAAGTCCGGATTTAAATCCAATTGAGATGCTGTGGTGTGACCTTAAACGGGCAGTTCATGCCAGAAAGCCCTCCAATATGGCAGACTTGAAACAAATTTGCAAAGAAGAGTGGGCCAAAATTCCTCCACAGCGTTGTGAAAGACTCATCACCAATTATCGCAAACGTTTGATTTCAGTTATCGCTGCCAAAGGTGGCCCAACTCGCTATTAGGTTCAGGGGGCAATTACTTTTTCACATAGGGCCAGATGGGTTTTGATTTTTTTGGTGTCATTAATAAATTGAATTATTATTTCAAAACTGCATTTTGTATTTCCTTGGGTTGTCTCTGTGTTATATTAAAATTGGTTTGATGATCTGAAACCTTTGTGAGTGATAAATATGCAAAAAACACAGAAATCAGGAAGGGGGCAAATACTTTTTCACGGCACTGTATATACTGCTGATTAAAATATTCTTACATTTGTTCATAATTATTTCAACAGTTAGTATTTCAAGTACGTCAGGTATAATTATAGTTTTTTGCTCAATGATTTTACAGTTTAAGTTCGCGTCTATGTAGAGGGCGACACCCCCTCCTCTTTTTCCAATCCTATTTAGAGAAAACATGTTGTAGCCTTCAATATTTACTGTGTTATTGTCCGTGTTCTTTAACCAGGTTTCTGTTATTGCAATAACTTTAAAGTTTTTTTTCAGGGTACAAAGAAAATCTATAATTTTTTCAAATTTACGATTCAAACTTTGACTGTTTACATGTAAGATGGATAAAGTTTGATCTGATATCTTTTCTGCTTGAATATTGAATTGCTGTGGAGTAAAATAATGTCTTTGTCCAGGTGTAAGAATATCACATACAACATTATTATCTAGTTCATAAATGTTATCATTGGTGTTGACAGACATGATGGTATAAGTATGGAATATGGATAGAGCTATAAAATAGTAGATGCACTTCTATTAGAATTTATCCAGATCATCCAAGTTTCTCACCACTAACACTCTGGCTTCTTCTGGCGTTCCGTTTAGTTTAATAAATATTTTACAATTTGATACCCAGGTCTGTTGAATTTTTCCTTGTTTTTTAAGTTGTCTTGCTTTTCTAGCTATGTCTGCATTTCTTTTTGTTAAGTATTCATTTATATAAACATTAGTACCTTTAAGTTTGCGTCCTTGTTTCAAGAGTGAATTCTTTTTTTTCCGGTTTATGAATCTCAAAATGACAGCAGGTGGCCTCTGGTTTCTTGCAGGGAGTGGATGTCACGCTTCTATGTCTTGTAGATCGAATTCAACCCCTTTGCTCTCAAAGTAGGCTGCAACTTGTTGCTCCACTGACAGCACGTCCAGCTCGCTCTCTTCGCCGTTGCTGGTGCCCCTGGACACCGCTTGCACGTAGGAGCGTGGCCTGACTTTAATGCCAGCGACTACCACCTCATTTATTCGGCTGTATTGTTCCAATTCATCCACTCTCTGCTCAAGCTGGGTGAAGCGTTGGTCTTTCTCAGCGTTTTGGAGGCACAGTTGTTTAACCTCCTCAAGCAGCATAAGGAGTTTCTCCTGCTGCGCCCTGACAGCTGTCACATCCTCGCTTAAGGAGTTAAGATATGTTTTTATTTCTTTGAACTCCTCCTGTGTCGGGGCTTTCTTGGGTGGCATTTTGCGGAAAATGAGGGGGAGAAAAAAAAAATTATTGTTTTGCTTGGCTTGACAGCTGAACCTAGCTAGCCTAAAGTGTTAGCATGTGGTTAGCATATAGTAAACAACCAGAAAATCTCATCTGTGCTCTGTCCGATTGCCCCCAAAGTAATCTGACAGGATTGGAATGTGTCGGGAAGCGGGTTTGATTCCAGAAAACAAGATTCGATAGTTCCGTGGGCCTTCATGTACAGATCTTGAATCAGTCTTACCAAGTCTTCTGGGACCTTTAGTTCCCACAGAATGTCGATGAGCTTGTCTTGGCGTACGCTGTTGAAGGCCTTTTTCAAGTCCACGAACACCACATGCAATGGGCGTTTGACTGCAAGATGGGCCTGACAAATACCTTTGACATGGAAGATCGCATCCACAGTAGACTTTCCATGCATGAAGCCACATTGGGTGTCAGATACCTCAGTTGAGACAATGGAGTCAAGCCTTTATTGGATTATATTCAGCACAATCTTACTGGCATGGCTTATCAGTGCTAAAGTGCGGTATTTAGCACAGTCTCCAGGATCGTTCTTTTTATAGAGTGTGATGTAGGTAGACTGTCATGGTGATTGGCCATTTGCCTGTTTGCCAAATGTGGTGAATTGCATCATGTAGGGCAGTTTGTATGGTGTCATCATTGGCCATTGCCTTGATGAACTCCCCACGTATGCAGTCTGGTCCTGCTACCTTGTTGTTTTTAAGTGAACCGATTGCTTTGGTGATTTCAGAATAGGTTGGAAGTTCTGGTTGGCAGTCAAGCAGTATACCCTCTGTACGTGTGTCGTCTTAATGAAATAGAAGTCACGCGTAGCATTCCCATCTTTTCATTTCCCATAGCACTGGGAGGGGTGCGGCTTCCAGTCAGGCGGTCGGCAGTCTTGAAAAGTGTGCGTAGGTCGTTTCTTTCAAAGGCAACATTAATTTTGTTGATCTGATCATTGAGCCAATGATCCAGTTCTGCACTGCAGGCTCTTTTTACTGTGTTGGTAAGGCGCTGGTGGTCAGAGGTGCCCCTTGCCTTGTGTTTCTCCTGGGTTAAATCCAGTGTTTGTGTTGAGAGGTGGGGCTTATTACTACTGCAATTTTCATTCCCACATGCCTTTACTGAAGCCTTGTGGATTGCCTGGGCAATATCTTCCAGTTGGGCGTCTTCTTGAAGACAGGAGCGCACTTCTTGCATTTTTACCACGAAAGTTTTAGCCTGTAGTTTTGCAACATTGGCTTTTGGGAGTTTGGTGGTTTTCTTTGGATGGTATGATGGCTTGTGTAGTCTGATCTCGATGTTACAGAGGAGGAGTCTGTGATCCGTGTGTGATAGGAAGCGCTATAAGCGCGACAGTCGATAAGCCACAAGCTTATCCATGTGACCTTGTGGGCTTGACGTTTCTTGAACCATGTGTGGGCTGCAGTCAAACTGTGGCTGCTGCAGAAATGTAACAGTCTGTCCCCTTGTTCATTTCGGGAACCAAAGCCGTGTGGGCCTATGATGTCCTTGTTGACACGTACGGAGCCGAGCTTTGCGTTGAAATCACCAGCCACGATGAGTTGTTCCCTGTTTTTAAAGTTTGTGTCAACCCAGCATTCCAGATCTTGGTAAAAGCTGTCGATTTCATCTTCAGGTGCTACTGATGTTGGCGCATAGACGGCAATAACAAGAAGAGTGCCGCTCTTAATCTGTAGTCATGCAGCCATGATGGGGTCTGATACACAATTAGAAACAGGCTCAAGGCCCACAAGGGAATCACAATACAAACAACAATTATAAAAAAAAACAATTCACATTCATATACATAATAATACTTAGTAAATAAATATATTTAAAAAAGAGAAGAGAAACTAATGAAGGGACTTATACCAGTGCTCCCAAATTGTAGATAAGTACCTAACAGAGCTACAACTTGGATCTACTAGTTGTGCAATTAGCGTATTCACAGAACGGTCCAGCCTGCCCATGAATTTAAATGTGAGATGTCTCAGCAGTGCCATGAAAGTAGTTAGGTGTAGTTTACAGAACAGCCCACTAGCTCTAGTACTTCTTGGTTTCTTTAAGAGAATCCTGAGACAGTCATTGTATGCAACTTTCAACTTGAACAAGCTCTCTTTCTTGTATCTAATCCAGAGTGGAGCAGCGTAAAGAGGGGAGCAGTAAGCTCTAAAGAATTTCACTTTAACATCTTTAGGGAATCTTCTAACCAATATATTTGTTTGGACATATAACATTCTCCTCTGTCTGCTCATGTTAGCATCATCCTCTAGTGCATCAGTTAGGATGTGGCCTAAGTATTTTGTTATATTAGATAGCAGATAGCAGTGATTGTTTTGCTTTGGCAGAGAGAAGAATACCCACACCAGCATAGCGACTGTTACCCCCAGAGAGAATGAGTCGGCAGTTAAGGCGGATTTCCTGTTCAAGAGAGTGTGTCTCACAGATGGCTAAAACATCATATCGGTAATTGCTCAGTGCTGCCTCAAGATGTTCTGCGGCAAGAGGTATTTCAAGAGTGGTTACGTTCCAGCAACCTATAGTAAGGTGGATTGAAGGATGAGGTAAGGTGCGAGAACCAGTAGACATCCGGGTTACACCGTCCCGAGGGGGCTTCGGTTGGAGCCCTTCATTACTTTCTGGGGGCACGGTTACTCCCTCCTTTCGCAAATTGCTTGAGACCCAAACGCTGTGCTTGGGGGTCCCACAGGGAACTGTTGGGAACTGTTGCTATTTTGTACACTGTCAGTCATTGAGCAAAAAGAAGTGAGTATCTTGGTGCATGAATAAGCTAGAGTGGCACCACTCCTCCACTAGTTTGCAGTAGTCCGCAGCGCATGTATTGCCAGATCCTCAGTCTGTCAAGGGCTGCCGCTAGTAGCGCTGTTGACTATGATGACAGCACTGGGTTGACAGTTTGTTGTCAGTCGCCGTTGCCATGAACACCTTCCTGCTGCCAAAGGCCTGGAGGTCCGTAACCCTGGACAAGGGGCCCTGTCTGGGTGCTGTCAGCCGGAGCCAGCTAAGCCCAGGACTCGCGTATGGCAGGGTCGTCACACCCTGAAGTAGCTAATAAAGCTACCCACTACCCGTAAATACGCTACCCGTATTTTATATATATATATATATATATATATATATATATATATATATATATATATATATATATGTGTGTGTGTGTGTGTGTGTGTGTGTGTGTGTTGTAGGAAATCTTACGTTTTTAGTTTCCTCTTACTCGTGTTCGTTTTAATCAGGAAGAAACCACCAGGATCCAAAAATAAAGTTTCAGAAGTTTTATTACCATTAACCCTAACAAAGAAATCTAGAAAAATTGTGCGACAGATATCTGGGTTTTTCTCTGTTCTGGTCCGGACGAAACCGGGGAGGTACAGAGAGAAAAGAACACAGAAGAAACACAGACATGATACTTTATAGTTGTCTTGATGACATCATCTTCTTCACGCTGGAGTTGAAGATATATGACCTGGTTGCCATAGGATCACAGCTGCACCAAGGATGAGAGAGATGTCCTTCAAACCTGTATACTGGGTACTTTGTTCAAAACCAGACAGGAATTTCACCCCCAGTTTAGACCGGTGATGGGTTAGATAAGAAAGGTGATTAAGGCAATAAACCCTTGGCGTGTTTAGATAAACAAGCTGATTTAGGGGTGTAAAGGAATGCCAGGTTAGTCATATAAACACATTGTTAGTTTTGCATGTGTGAGCACTTTGTACTTCATTTAATAGTGATACAAAGCAAACAATAAAACTTGATTGTGAGTAGAATTAATAAGTGATTAATTAAGTAATACAAGCATATTTATATATCTTCAGTGTATAAAATATTCCTCTTGCTCTCCACCTGGGCGGTGTCTCCTTCAGACTCGGGTCCTCTACCAGTGGCCCCTCCACCAGAGGCCCCTCCACCATGTCCGCTGGGAAGGGGGGGGGCCTAGAATGCCCTGGCACCAGGGCATTCTAGGTCGCCGGTCGATGATCAACTTTCTAGTCATATCATCAGACCTGCGGCCGTATTTTTTGGACACCCGGTTGAAGAGAGGTGCAGAACTATATACCGACCACTACCTGGTGGTGAGTTGGATCAGGTGGCAGGGGAAGACGCCACGCCGACCTGGTAGACCCAAAACGAGTAGTGCGGGTCTGCTGGGAACGCCTGGCGGAAGAACCTGTCAGGTGGATCTTCAACTTGCACCAAGGGCAGAGCTTCAATTGTGTCCCGGGGGTGGAGGGGGGCATTGAGTCCGAATGGGCTCTGTTCCACTCTGCCATTGCTGAAGCGGCCGTGGTGAGCTGTGGTTGTAGGGTGGCTGGGGCCAGTCGTGGCGGTAACCCCGAACTCACTGGTGGACTTCAGAGGTGAGGGGGGCCAACAGGCTGCAGAAGGAGGCCTACAGGGCTTGGCTGTCCTGTGGGTCTCCAGAAGCAGCTGACTGGTACCGGCGGGCCAAGCGGGCTTCAGCTGCGGCGTCGCCAAGTCAAAAACTCGGGTGTGGGAGGAGTTCGGGGAGGCCATGGAGGAAGACTTCCAATTGGCTCCAAAGAGGTTCTGGCAAACCATCCGGCACCTCGGGGGGGGGGGGGGGGGGGGGGGTCGAAGTCGAAGTGTCCTTGGGCAAGACACTGAACCCTGACTTAGCCCCCCAGTAGGACTTACCGTAGACCTTAGAAACCTACTGGTGTATGAGTGTGTGTGTGAATGGGTGAATGAGAGGCTAATGTAAAGCGCTTTGAACACCATGAAGGTGGAAAAGAACTATATAAATGCAGAACATTTACCATTTTACCATTGTAGTGAAGAGGGAGCTAAGCTCAAAGCTCTCAATTTAGCAGTCAATCTACATTCCAACCCTCACCTGTGGTCATGAGCTTTGAGTCCTGACCGAAAGAATGAGATCACGGGTACAAGCGACCGAAATGAGTTTCCTTCGCAAGATGGGCGGGCTCAGCCTTAGAGAGAGCTCGAACATCCAGGAGGGACTCAGAGTAGAGTCGCTGCTCCTCCATGGCCAGAGGAGCCTGCTGACGTGGCTCGGGCATCTCGTGAGGATGCCTCCTGGACGCCTCCCTGGGAAGGTGTTGTGGGCATGTCCATCCGGGAGGAGACCTCGGCTGACCCAGGACAGGCTGGACGGATTATATCTTTCGGCTGGCCTAGGAACGCCTCGGGATTCCCCTGGAGATGTCTGAGGTAGCTGGGGTGAGGGAAGTTTGGGCTACTTTGCTGAGGCATCTGCCCGAGATGACGAGTATGAGTACGAGTATATTGACTGTCGGTAATATTAAATTACAGGGCCCAGAAGGAGGAAAAACTAAAGACTCTTTAATGTCACCTGCCTTGAACGTCACCATTTTAGCTAACATCTCCACTTATGTTTGTTGCTTGACTAGTTCTATTAGTGAGAATATTATAGTTATGTGAAGAATATTTGGTGAAATGTTTGAGTCAAACTCTGGTCTAATATTAACAGTAAACATTTGCTTCGCTCATAAACTCAAAGCTAACGTGACTCAGTGACAAGTCCTGTGTTTTAGCAGCTAGCTAACAAGAGATGAACGTTAACGTGAGCTAATCTCTGCTAGCTTGAAGGCTACACTGGAATCTTTGAAAACTATGTCTGTTGTTATTGTGATGTAACCTGGGGTGAGTCTGTAATGATTGACATTGATGAGTGTTGTTTTATAACTCAGCTCTAATGTTCATCCTTTTAAAACCGTCCTTGACATGGTGTCGTCCAGCTGCTGCTTTGGTCATGTGCTCAGTTGTTGACAGTTCTCTGCAGTTTGTCCCTCCCTCTGGCATCACATCAACCAATAGAAAATAACCTTCATGTTCATTACATGTTTGCGCCCCCATGCCCTCACATTTGATTATTTACTTTACTCAACATACGTACGACTTTATAATAACAATTACATATAATTATAAGTTATATTTACAACATTTACTGTAAATAGTGAAGTGATGGAAGGGGGAGGGGGTGACAGTTTTACAGGGGGACTATTTTGATAGTTTTTAGGGGGGATGCCATCCGCCCTCACCCCCCCTCAACTCGAGTACGTATTATAAATAAATGAATGTCTCAGTTAAAGTTCTGGGGGGCGGGGCTTGTGTGTATACTTGTCGTCTCTTCCGAAACTCAATTTCTGATCACTCTTCCTTCAGATCAATAACTATGGCTCCCCTCTCCCTCTGGCTGCCCCCCACCTTCTCTCTCTCTCTCTCTCTCTCTGGCACCACCCTCTCTCTCTATCTCTGGCTCCGCCCTCTCGCTCCACCCCCCCCCCTCTCTCTCTCCAGGACGGTAGTGGAGCTCTGCAGCGCAGCGGTTCTCTGGGGAAACTTCGTGACGTTCTTCGACGCAGCAGCGAGTTATTGGTGAAGAAACTGCAGGGAAATGGAGCCGAAGCACGAAGTGCTACGTAAGAAACTCCACTGATACAACATCTGCTTCATCTTCATCCTTATCTTCATCTTCCTCACTCATCCATCCTGTTGTGTTCAACAGGATGAAGAGAGCAGCGTCACTGAACTACCTGAATAAAACTGATGACCCCTACCAGGTCAGAGGTCACACACACTGACCACACACACCTACACTGACCACACACACCTACACTGACCACACACACCTACACTGACCACACACACCTACACTGACCACACACACCTACACTGACCACACACACCTACACTGACCACACACACCTACACTGACCACACACACCTACACTGACCACACACACCTACACTGACCACACACACCTACACTGACCACACACACCTACACTGACCACACACACCTACACTGACCACACACACCTACACTGACCACACACACCTACACTGACCACACACACCTACACTGACCACACACACCTACACTGACCACACACACCTACACTGACCACACACACCTACACTGACCACACACACAAACTCAGAAAAAATGACACCAGTTTGAATGAGTCTAAAGACTCAACCCTGTGGGATGCTCCTGGTAACTGAAAATGGGAGGAGTCACCTGTGACAGCTAACTTCCTGTTCAGTGATCTTCACTTCCTGTTCAGTGGTTTTCATTTCCTGTTCCTGTTTCCAGACTCGTGGTTCTAACTTCAGGGACAGTCGAGGTCTGAGCTCCAGCACTGTCGATCTGTTCACCAGTGGAAACTGACCCCGCCCACCAGATGACATCACACATTCAGACCACACCCACCAGATGATGTCACACCTTCAGACCTCACCCACCAGACTGCATCAATACTTCAGGTTTTAGAATCAGACCCAAAGACTCCTCAGACCCTGGACTTGACCTTTAACCTCAGACGGTGGTTTTGTCTCACCATCTGCACTTTGACTAATAACTGACTGTCCTGTTGCCATGACGACTCCTCTTCCTCCTGATTGGCCGTCAGTTAAAGGTTCCATCATCCAATAGATGTAACTTTAATTCTTTGAGTTAAATCGTTGTTAAATTGTTTGTTTGTTGATGTTTCTGTTTTTGCCAGTTGAGATTGGCGTGGGTGTCGGGTGTCAGTTAAAGCTTTTGGGAACAGGGTGGAGCTTATCCAGTCACATGTCCAGATCATGTGACTTTTCTGCGGCTTTCATCTTCTCGTATTTTACGGCGAAAACACAGATTTTTTTATTTTGCTGATTCGAGTCGATGACCTCGACACGTCGTCGTTTAATTGGACGCTGTTGCTTTACTTCCCATTGTGAGTGCCATGTGTGACTCCGCCCTGTTTACACTTGATCAGAACTGGAATGTCTACAAGTAGATTCAAGGGGGAGTTTTTTTTCCAGGGTTAGCTTCAATTGTTTCAAATGAAAAATCAACTTTAAAGTCGAGCGTGTGTCTTGAAAACAAATGTTCATTGTGTCAAATATAAACAAACGTGATTGTGTCAAATCTGTGGAAGTCGATCAAGAAATAAAACAACAATTTTCTACTTGCGTTTGTTTTATTTGTTTTAATGTGATTTGATTTTCTTCAGTATTTATTTATTTTTGTTGAGACATCATTTTCACAAAACACAAACTACTTTACAATAACAAACAAATGTTTATTTTTACACACCAGTGTGTTTTCAGCCAACAGAAGGACACGCTGATGGTGTCGACAACATTCTCCTATTCATGAAGAACACACTATAAAAATAACATCTACACTGGTTCCGCGACTGAACAGAAGTGTTTTCCTACCGGGAATTTTTTGTAAATAAAGACAAATGGTTAATAAGAATTTGTGCCCGAGTGAGCGATTTACATCCTTGATTGATGGGTCATCTTCAATTCACCTTTGGCTCCGACAGCGTCCTGTGAACAGTTGAAGTTAGAACGTTAGAACGTTAGAACGTTAGAACGTTAGAACGTTAGAACGTTAGAACGTTAGAACCATAATATTATTACAGATGACTTTAACACTTCCCTCCTGGTTAACATCTTCAGATTTTCTGTTACCTAATCATATTTACAGTTATGACAGGACTAGAATAGATTTCTAAAAATGTTTGTACTTCCACATAGGGGTGTGATGAGATCTCGTAGTGTTAAAATTGTGTCTCATTAGATTTACTATCCAGCAGCAGTTAAAGAGTTTGGAAAGCACAGGTTTTACTATTGAAGACGCCTCCACCACTTTGAATAGTTTGTTTGGCAGAATGTTGTGACAGAAATTATAAATGACGAGAGTGAGTGATAAGACACTGACGATATACAGACTGTGATCAAGAGACATAGGCGGACATAGGTGGACATAGGTGGACATAGGCAGACATAGGTGGACATAGGCGGACATAGGCAGACATAGGCGGACATAGGTGGACATAGGTGGACATAGGCGGACATAGGCGGACATAGGCAGACATAGGTGGACATAGGTGGACATAGGCGGACATAGGCGGACATAGGTGGACATAGGCGGACATAGGCAGACATAGGTGGACATAGGTGGACATAGGTGGACATAGGCGGACATAGGCGGACATAGGCGGACATAGGTGGACATAGGCGGACATAGGTGGACATAGGTGGACATAGGCGGACATAGGCGGACATAGGTGGACATAGGTGGACATAGGCGGACATAGGCGGACATAGGCGGACATAGGTGGACATAGGTGGACATAGGCGGACATAGGTGGACATAGGTGGACATAGGTGGACATAGGTGGACATAGGCGGACATAGGTGGACATAGGCGGACATAGGCGGACATAGGCGGACATAGGTGGACATAGGTGGACATAGGTGGACATAGGCGGACATAGGTGGACATAGGTGGACATAGGTGGACATAGGCGGACATAGGTGGACATAGGCGGACATAGGTGGACATAGGTGGACATAGGCGGACATAGGTGGACATAGGCGGACATAGGTGAACACTCTGTGCTGGTCCTGAGCAACTATGGGACCTTAGACCCGTACTGCCCCCCTCCAGCCAGTGAGCTAACTCAGAACGACTACAGGACTCTAGATTCATACTGGTCCTAACCGGTCAGCGGGCTGACTCCATTAGAAAATCCTACGCAGTCCCTGTTTTGTTAAATACTAACAGACCAAGAAAACACTCCTCTGATTAGAATGTAAAACACAAACACCTTAGAGCCATTAACACTCACCACAGACCTGACCCACAGCCCCTCTAAGAGCTCCTACAGGTAAAGGTAGGGTTGCTAAATGTCAGAACACTAACCAATTAATCTTTCATAATTAATGACCTGATAGTGGAAAAAACACCTTCACTGTATGTTTCTAGTAGAGACATGGTTAAATATTGTCACTGTAGTAACAACGCTGATAAAGACGTGTCGTCCAAACTACAAACATTATCAGTCAGTCAGACATAATAGAAAGGGGGGGTGGATTAGCTGCCATTTTATCCACGTCACTTACATGCAGTCACATTGACTTGGGTGAATTTATTTCCTTTGAATATTTGGCTGTTGAGTTTAAGACCCAATTATCCCTGCTTCTACTCACAGTATACAGACCACCCGAACACTATCACTGTTCTTTCAGTGTAAAGAGTAATAATACACAGGATTTAAATATTCATATTAATAAGAAAAATGAGCCCAAGGTTTTAGAGCTCATGAACCTAGTGGACAACTTTGGACTAGAACAACATGTAAAAAAAAACCACACACACCCACTTGGAAACACCTTTGACTTAGTGATAACTGCAAGAGTTAACATTGAAAAGGTTACAGTTATGGAAGTGTCCATATCTGACCATCACTGTGTGTAGTTTGACACCAGCCTTATGTTAACAGAGAACAGAAAACAGCCTGTAGTCAAAAAACAGGTATTAAATGACAGAGCTGAAGAAAAGTTTAAGAACATGATGTGAGCAGTGACGCCTAACAACCTAGAATGTTCTTTAAATTCCATGGTGGACACTTTTAACAACACACTATCATCTGCTTTGGATGTTGTTGCTACTTTAAGGGTTTAAAAAAGTCAAATGACAGAATGTCCCCATGACTAAACAACAACACTGTCAGTTAAAACAAACAAACCTGTAGAAGAACTGAGAGAAAATGGAGAAACACCAAACTGGTAATTACCACCTATAATCAATACATTCCAGTTACAAGAAATGATTACTTCTTCAAAATGATCACAGAGAATGCTGGGAATTCCAAAATATTATTCTCCACTATCGACAAGCTACTCAACTATGAACTATGAACCAAAGTTATGGAATAGAATTACAAAAGACATGAAGGAAGACACTTCACTGAGTAGATTTAAAACTAAAGTCAAAACATTCTTATTTTCATCAGCCTTTGAAGGAAGATAAAGAATGGAGTCACAATTATATGACTGTGTTCTTTACATTCTTTACATTCTTTACATTCTTTACATTCTTTACATTTTTATATTCTTTACATTTTTACATTCTTTACATTCTTTATATTCTTTATATTCTTTACATTTTTACATTCTTTACATTCTTTATATTCTTTATATTCTTTATATTCTTTACATTTTTACATTCTTTACATTCTTTACATTCTTTATATTCTTTACATTTTTACATTCTTTACATTCTTTATATTCTTTATATTCTTTACATTTTTACATTCTTTACATTCTTTATATTCTTTATATTCTTTATATTCTTTACATTTTTACATTCTTTACATTCTTTATATTCTTTACATTTTTACATTCTTTACATTCTTTATATTCTTTACATTCTTTACATTCTTTATATTCTTTACATTCTTTATATTCTTTATATTCTTTACATTCTTTATATTCTTTACATTCTTTACATTCTTTATATTCTTTACATTCTTTACATTCTTTACATTCTTTATACTCGTCATATTGCGTAATCGAATTTTAATGTATTTCTGATTTACTCTATTTAAACTGTATAATGTATGTACAATCAGTTTACTCTTGCAATTTTATTCTTATTTATTGAAATTTTATAATACATGTATAATCAGTTTATCTTGTAATTTTATAATTGTGTGATTTTTTTTTATTTCATCCTGTCTTAAAATTGTACCTTAATTTTTAATCAATGTGAAGCACTTTGGGCTACGGTGTTTGTATGAAAGGTGCTATACAAATAAATATTATTATTATTATTATTATTATTATTATTATTATTATTATTATTATTATTATTATTATTATTATTATTATTATTATTATTATTTGGCTCCTGGACCAACATAAATGGTTATTTTTACACACCAGTGTATTTTCAGCCAATAGAAGGACATGTTGACACATTGTGCTGAGGAACTGTGGCTTCATGTTCATGAAGAACACAACAGAAAAATAACATCAATTTTGGCCAAAAAAAAAAAAGTATTTTGTGGCACAATTTCTAGTAAGTGCAGCAGAAAAAAGTCCAGTATTGGAATTAGAACAGAACTGAGCTACTAAAAAATGTACACTTGGTAAGTACAGAAAGTGTACTGTGTGTAAATGTACTGTGTGTAAATGTACTGTGTGTAAGTGTACTGTGTGTAAATGTACTGTGTGTAAATGTACTGTGTGTAAGTGTACTGTGTGTAAATGTACTGTGTGTAAATGTACTGTGTGTAAATGTACTGTGTGTAAGTGTACTGTGTGTAAATGTACTGTGTGTAAATGTACTGTGTGTAAATGTACTGTGTGTAAATGTACTGTGTGTAAGTGTACTGTGTGTAAATGTACTGTGTGTAAGTGTACTGTGTGTAAATGTACTGTGTGTAAGTGTACTGTGTGTAAATGTACTGTGTGTAAGTGTACTGTGTGTAAGTGTACTGTGTGTAAATGTACTGTGTGTAAGTGTACTGTGTGTAAGTGTACTGTGTGTAAATGTACTGTGTGTAAGTGTACTGTGTGTAAGTGTACTGTGTGTAAATGTACTGTGTGTAAGTGTACTGTGTGTAAGTGTACTGTGTGTAAATGTACTGTGTGTAAGTGTACTGTGTGTAAATGTACTGTGTGTAAATGTACTGTGTGTAAGTGTACTGTGTGTAAATGTACTGTGTGTAAATGTACTGTGTGTAAGTGTACTGTGTGTAAATGTACTGTGTGTAAGTGTACTGTGTGTAAATGTACTTTGTGTAAATGTACTGTGTGTAAATGTACTGTGTGTAAATGTACTGTGTGTAAATGTACTGTGTGTAAATGTACTGTGTGTAAATGTACTGTGTGTAAATGTACTGTGTGTAAGTGTACTGTGTGTAAATGTACTCATGACATTAGCAACATTAGAAGACGTGTGTTTTAAAGGCTGTAACATCCTGTTTCAGATGAACCAAGGAAACTGTTATTTACAGATGAAAATGATAATTCACTATTAAACTAAATTAAGAAAAAGTCACTGGGTTCGGGGGCGATTCTAGCATGTAACCTTTAGGGGGGCTTAGCCCCCAGTGACCAATAAACTATCATCTACCATCCACTGAAATAAAGACTTATGTTACAAACTTACCAGTTCCATGTCAATGTATAAACTTATTGGATGAGAAACAAATGTTGTGGTTCTGGGATGTTCTGGTGAAGTGTGGTGGTGATAAGGTGGTAAGAAAAAAAATACCCATAGACCACTAGGCTGTTTGTGGTTAGCTGCTACTGTGTTAGCTCACTGCTACTGTGTTAGCTCACTGCTACTGTGTTAACTCACTGCTACTGTGTTAGCTCACTGCTACTGTGTTAGCTCACTGCTACTGTGTTAGCTCACTGCTACTGTGTTAGCTCACTGCTACTGTGTTAGCTCACTGCTACTGTGTTAGCTCACTGCTACTGTGTTAGCTCACTGCTACTGTGTTAGCTCACTGCTACTGTGTTAGCTCACTGCTACTGTGTTAGCTCACTGCTACTGTGTTAGCTCACTGCTACTGTGTTAGCTCCCTGCTAATGTGTTAGCTCACTGCTACTGTGTTAGCTCACTGCAGGTCAACTCCTGGTCTACTCACACACATAGGTACTCAAATGTAATAATTCCTCTAAAGCAGGCAGGGGTAAATGTAACATTTAATTTATTCACTATTTAATAATAACAGGTGTCTGGATAAAATTCATACAAGAAAAATGTACAGATGAATAATATACTGTTCAAATATAAATAAACATCCATACTAACTCTTAAAGGTTTTTAATTTGGTCTAATTATGATTCAAACTAGCCAGACATTATGAAGACCAGGTCTTAGCCCAGAGGGGGGTCTGGGGGTCCTCCCCCAGAGAAAAACAGATTTATTAAATGTAATGTTCTGTATTTTAGTGCATGTTAAGGTGACCTGTTTGACAAATGCTAACCTCATGACATAGATATAGAACACTATACAGTATATCAGTATGTTAGCATGTTAGCATGTTAAGGTGACCTGTTTGACAAATGCTAACCTCATGACATAGATATAGAACACTATACAGTATATCAGTATGTTAGCATGTTAGCATGTTAAGGTGACCTGTTTGACAAATGCTAACCTCATGACATAGATATAGAACACTATACAGTATATCAGTATGTTAGCATGTTAGCATGTTAAGGTGACCTGTTTGACAAATGCTAACCTCATGACATAGATATAGAACACTATACAGTATATCAGTATGTTAGCATGTTAGCATGTTAAGGTGACCTGTTTGACAAATGCTAACCTCATGACATAGATATAGAACACTATACAGTATATCAGTATGTTAGCATGTTAGCATGTTAAGGTGACCTGTTTGACAAATGCTAACCTCATGACATAGATATAGAACACTATACAGTATATCAGTATGTTAGCATGTTAGCATGTTAAGGTGACCTGTTTGACAAATGCTAACCTCATGACATAGATATAGAACACTATACAGTATATCAGTATGTTAGCATGTTAGCATGTTAAGGTGACCTGTTTGACAAATGCTAACCTCATGACATAGATATAGAACACTATACAGTATATCAGTATGTTAGCATGTTAGCATGTTAGCATGTTAAGGTGACCTGTTTGACAAATGCTAACCTCATGACATAGATATAGAACACTATACAGTATATCAGTATGTTAGCATGTTAGCATGTTAAGGTGACCTGTTTGACAAATGCTAATGTCATGACATAGATATAGAACACTATACAGTATATCAGTATGTTAGCATGTTAGCATGTTAAGGTGACCTGTTTGACAAATGCTAACCTCATGACATAGATATAGAACACTATACAGTATATCAGTATGTTAGCATGTTAGCATGTTAAGGTGACCTGTTTGACAAATGCTAACCTCATGACATAGATATAGAACACTATACAGTATATCAGTATGTTAGCATGTTAGCATGTTAAGGTGACCTGTTTGACAAATGCTAACCTCATGACATAGATATAGAACACTATACAGTATATCAGTATGTTAGCATGTTAAGGTGACCTGTTTGACAAATGCTAACCTCATGACATAGATATAGAACACTATACAGTATATCAGTATGTTAGCATGTTAGCATGTTAGCATGTTAAGGTGACCTGTTTGACAAATGCTAACCTCATGACATAGATATAGAACACTATACAGTATATCAGTATGTTAGCATGTTAGCATGTTAAGGTGACCTGTTTGACAAATGCTAATGTCATGACATAGATATAGAACACTATACAGTATATCAGTATGTTAGCATGTTAGCATGTTAAGGTGACCTGTTTGACAAATGCTAACCTCATGACATAGATATAGAACACTATACAGTATATCAGTATGTTAGCATGTTAGCATGTTAAGGTGACCTGTTTGACAAATGCTAACCTCATGACATAGATATAGAACACTATACAGTATATCAGTATGTTAGCATGTTAGCATGTTAAGGTGACCTGTTTGACAAATGCTAACCTCATGACATAGATATAGAACACTATACAGTATATCAGTATGTTAGCATGTTAGCATGTTAAGGTGACCTGTTTGACAAATGCTAACCTCATGACATAGATATAGAACACTATACAGTATATCAGTATGTTAGCATGTTAGCATGTTAAGGTGACCTGTTTGACAAATGCTAACCTCATGACATAGATATAGAACACTATACAGTATATCAGTATGTTAGCATGTTAGCATGTTAAGGTGACCTGTTTGACAAATGCTAACCTCATGACATAGATATAGAACACTATACAGTATATCAGTATGTTAGCATGTTAGCATGTTAGCATGTTAAGGTGACCTGTTTGACAAATGCTAACCTCATGACATAGATATAGAACACTATACAATATATCAGTATGTTAGCATGTTAGCATGTTAGCATGTCCAGCCTCAGGTGCCACAGCCGCCATCTTGGTACAAGGTCCATATGTTTGTCACACTATCAGTGAAGATATTGTCAAGTGATGATCAGGTAAGAAGTGTTACCCCCATATAAAGATGGCACTGATTAAAGTGAAACATTCATTGTAATTGACAGAGATAGTTAATGTAATGTGTTCTATATCTGTGACCCTGTGACATGAAGACAAACATTTTTAAATGAACACACTGAAAGGTTTCATTAAACAAAGTTTCCTTGTGGGAAAAAAGGAAACTTTGTTTAATGGGAAGAAAATGTAAATGAGTCCATATTTAATGAACATATTTAACACTGAGTAAATATTAACACTATATTATAAATAAAATAAGAGAATGTAGAAATGTAAACTAAGGATCAGGGTTAGAATAGTTTGGATTTTTCATTATAGTTTAGTTTTAGTTAGTTTGGACTTTTTTCCTCTAATTCACTTAGTTTTAATGTGTCTTTTGAGCAGGTTTGATAGTTTTTTTATGAATGTTTGGTTTTAGTTTTTTCATATATTTTATTTTCCTCACCATCCTATTCAAAGAAAAGGTGTGGGTCAACTGGGTCAGGTGGAGGTGGGTTATTGACTGAGCAGAGACATAAACATATAGACAGTATGATGGAGAAACTCCCTATAGCAGGTTGGGGGGGGTGGAGTCAATCTGGGTTTTGATGTAGGATTGATGCCCAAATATCAGTTGTCATATGTGTTGTTTGGAGCGAAGTACACGGGCGACTTTTTTTGCCAAGATAAAAAATTTTTAAAAACGATCCAGGGCATAAATCCCCAAAGCCACGCCCCCTCTCCACAGATGATTCAAACCCTGTTGTCAGAAATGGACAAGATGGTTGAACATGTAAAGCTACAGAGTTCTAACCTGATTGATCATGTGTTAGCGTTAGGCTATGCTAACCAACAGTCAGGGTAACAGAGTTAAACATCTAGTAAATAATGTGTGTGAACTGTCCCCATGAACACCTGCACACTACACACTATTATGACAATGCACTTATGCACAACAATACATCTATTTTTAACACAAACATGTCACTTTCATTTATTAGTGTATGGTTTTGCTTTTGGGTGAGGTTGAAACTACGCGTGAAAGTTGAAAAAACAAAAACCTTCCAGGAATTCACTTGAGACCTTTATTCCAAAGGTGCAGGGTAAATCATCACATTGTAGCACAAAAACAAACCTCTAATAAACTCAGGTAGGCTGTCTAACTATGCAACTTCTCACGATAGAAAACTGTGTGTCTCAACACCCAATTAGCAAACAGGTGCACAAAATGGGTTACCTTTGTACCAAATTAGTGAGTGCCATCTACTGGCATACAGCAGAACAATAATTGCAAAAAGAGCCATTTGGCCCATACATTTCCGGCCCCTAATTGTTTATCACTATACCATTAATAAACAATTACACTTAATTACATTTCTAATTACATTTCACATTTCCCTCTTTTTTTTTGTTATTTTTAGGGCTGCTCGACCAGCAGGCAGACCTTTGTAATAGGCCTGATGAGTTCGTTGGTTTGAGTCTTTATTTTGAGGTTTCTCACAAGTCCATGTTCATCTGGAAGGACCTGTGTAACTCTGCCACAGACCCAGGAGTTTCGGGGTGCAGATCCATCCACCAGCAGGACGATGTCACCTAAGGAAAAGTTTCTTTTGGTTGAACCATTTTTGGCGGGCCTGAAGCTCTGGCAGGTACTCTTTAAGCCACCACTTCCAGAAGAGATCCGCCATAAATTGGACCTGCTTCCACCTGCGGCGAGCAGTTGGTCGTTCAGAGAAGTCCCCTGATAGGAGGCTCCACAATCGAAGACCACACGAATCTTGCACTTTTTGGGATGGTACACCCTGTGATGTGGGATGTACCACACTTTCCCATCATCTCGGGCAAGGTCTTCTAATGGGACTTTTACAGCATAGCCCTTGTTTATGATGTCTGCCATAAACTTTGTGTAATCCTCATGAAAGGATGGGTTCTTGAGTAGCTTTTTTCTAATGCCCATAGCTCCCTGTTCAGCTAGTGTGTGGTTGTTTGGCATGCAAACTTTACTGTTCTTCAGTGGCAGACCGATGCAGTAATGACCTTCTACCATTTTAACTGACTGTGTGACATTCTCCATGAATTGCAGATCTTCTCTGGACATATCCAGTTCCTTCTCTTGCTTATTCTCTGGGAAGTCATATTTGAACTGTTGTCGCCACAGTTCATCTAGCTTGGCCACGGATATTCTATTTGTTATCACTGTGGCTTTGTTCTTTAACAAGGTGTCGTCCTCTCTCAGCGGCCCATTAACCGTCCATCCCAGCAGAGTTCTCATCGCGTATGGCCCATCGTCAACGCTCTTGATGACCTCTTCTGGCTCCATGGCTTTTGGGACGTTTGCGCCAATCAGCAGCTCGATGCCTGCGTTTAGGTCAGGAAGTGTCAAACCTTTGAGGTGCGGCCATCTGTTTACATCAGCCTGCTTGGGGATGTTATTTGGGTGCACTGGTATAGTCCGTTGCGTAAAGACTTCTGGCAGCTGAATAAAGTTGCAGTCATCCATACTGCTCACCTCCAAGCCGGTCACCGCATATGTTGGAATAGCTCTCCTGTCTCCCATAGTTGTGAGAAGGATGTTCATTTTTCTTCCTTGGAGCTGTAGCTTATTCATAAGTCTCTCTGAACAGAAGGTGGCAGTACTACCTGGGTCAAGGAAGGCGTAAACATCCATAACTTTAGTTCCTTTGACAGCTTTGACCTTGACTGGAACGATAGGAAGAATGATGTCAGCACTTCCGCCCCCAGTATGGTCATGCAGCTCTCTGGTTGTACCCACAAAGCCACTTGTTACTGGGTGCTTTGACCTGGACTCGTCTCTAGCTGTTGGCCTATCACTGATCTTCAAGTGAAGAATGGTAGGATGTGTCTTTGAGCATCTTTTACAACTCAGCTTCTCGGTACATTGCCAGCTTGTATGTCCCAACTTTAAACAACTGAAGCATAATCCTTTGTTACGAAGAAAGTCTATCTTGATCTTGTTCAAAGACCATTCCATCTTTTTGCACTCTGCCATGCTGTGACTGTTTCCCTGACAAAACAGACAAGGCTTGACAAAGGCATCACTGGCACTGGAAACAGGGAGCCCTTTACCTGTTAGACTTTTGGGACCTCCTTTGATGTCGGGAAAATCTGCAGGGAGGGTCTTTGGCACAGCAACTGTTGCAAAGATGGACTTGCCTCTTCTTTCCACTGTAGGGGTTGATGAAGACCTGAGATTTGCCCTTGGGCCATCCTTCAGCTCTCCGAACAATGGATGCAGTGCCACCTTTGCCTGAATAGTGATGAAGTGAACAAGGTCATTAAACTTTGGTCTTCGAGCTTGTTTCTCCTGGATATCGTAGGCCACATGTCTCAACTTGTAGGGAAATTTATAAATAATGGCCTTCATGTTGGCAACGTTATTCAACTCATCCAAGAACTGCATTTCTGACACAGCGTTGCCACAGCTTGTCAGGAACAAAGCGAATGCGTTCAAAGCCTCCCCGTCATCCGGCTTGATTATAGGCCAGCCCAAAGCCTTGTTGATATATGCTACTGCCATACTGTAGTCGTTTCCAAAGTGTTCTTTCAAGAGCCTCTTGGCAGTCGGATAACCCAGTGCCGGATCCATGTGCAGACAGCTTCGTATTAGTTCCTTTGGCTGGCCGCTAGTGTGCTGCTCCAAGAAGTACAGCCGATCTGCATTGCTCTCAGTTTTGTCCTCTACACCGTGCTCGAAAGCTCGGATAAATAGTCTATAGTCTAAGGGGTCTCCCTTAAATGTTGGGATGTTTTGTGGTGGTAGCAAAGTAAGTCTCTGTTGCTTCACTAAGAACTCTGTAATGTCATTTTGACACTTTAAGACATTGTAAAGAGTTTGTGAATTACTCATCTCTGACTGGATGGGATGTGTGATGAGAGGTTGGAGCTGCGGCTGGAGCTGAGGGGCGGCGACTGGCTGCGGCTGGAGCTGAAGGGCGGCGTGGGGGTGTATGAGGTCTACTGAGTCTTGTGAACTGGTTACCGAACCTTCATAATTCTTTAACACCTGAAGTTTAGCATCAGCTGTGGCTAATGCTATGTTGAGTTCCAGCTCCTCCTGAGCAGCTTTCAGGTGCAATGCTTGTGCATCTAATGCCCTCTTCTCTTCAGTGCGGCGGCCTGGGCCATTAACACTACTTTGTCAAGTTCAGCCTTCAAGCGCTTAGAGGACGTTCTAGAGAATCTAGACCTAGTGGAGCTGCTAACCTTAGAACCTTTTGCTTTTGATTCAGCCAACGAAATACTATCAGCAGGATGAATACTTTCATTAATCATTTTTGCTTCCTCCATACGACATTGTGCCTCTTTGATCCACACATCAACTTGTTCAATAAAGTCATAAAACACAGTGTCTTTTGGATCAAACCAGTTCTGTTGGTCATTTTGCATGTTTTCTTCAAGGTCCATACTGGTGAACTGTTCCTTAACTGTATTATTGGCCTCACGGAAGTTATCAAACACTGGAATAAATCCTTTTGTTAGTTTAGTTATGACTAATTCAAGATTACAGTCATTTTCCATAAGGTGCAACAATTCATTCTTCTTAAGAGTAAGTTGACTTAGTTTACCTCTTCTGGTGTTCATTTTCCTTTGTAAAGAGTCCTCCATGGCCTTGAGCGTTGGTTTTTCAATTCTTTTCTCCCGTGTGAGCGCGCCATTATCTTCTTCTTCCATAGTGGCTCCGACTGATAGACGTTGCCTTCTCCAATTCAGAAAGCGACCTCTAAACGCTGGGTGCATCCACAATCAAAAGCAGATGGTGCGTAGTCAACGAGGGTAGTTTTCTACTAATGTATGGTTTTGCTTTTGGGTGAGGTTGAAACTATGCGTGAAAGTTGAAAAAACAAAAACCTTCCAGGAATTCACTTGAGACCTTTATTCCAAAGGTGCAGGGTAAATCATCACATTGTAGCACAAAAACAAACCTCTAATAAACTCAGGTAGGCTGTCTAACTATGCAACTTCTCACGCTAGAAAACTGTGTGTCTCAACACCCAATTAGCAAACAGGTGCACAAATGGGTGGCCACACAGGTGCACAAAATGGGTGACCTTTGTACCAAATTAGTGAGTGTGCCATCTACTGGCATACAGCAGAACAATAACTGCAAAAAGAGCCATTTGGCCCATACAATTAGTAATAAAGGGGTAGGAACATATTCATTGTAGACGGGACATGACAAAGTTAAAATCCTACAAAAACAACTTTTATAAGCCATAACTTCACACACAGGTCACATTTCCTACCATGAAAGAGGACGTAAATATACATAACACAGTTGTTCAGTGCAGAAATCAGCACAGATACAACTATACTAGTACTGTACTCATTCTTACCTGAATGATTATCCAATCAAACAGATAATTTTAGATCAATAATGACCAAGCCTACATGGTGGTTGTTCACAATGTCCAGTTGTGACAAAATGAGATCAATGATGGTGAAGGTGGTTTTTATAGTTGTCCACAGACCAGGGAACACTACTATTGACTTGAATTGTTCACTAATTGTAATGGCCTGGGCCGTTGTCACGGGGGGACAAACGGGTCTGTTGTCCCGGGCCCAGACACATAGAGGGGCCCAGAATTGGTCCTTCATGAAGATATGATTAATAATTCTGTTTAATTTCAAAATGTGTTGATTTGGGGGTGAAATGTGATATATTTACATTCAATAAATGATTTCTGGTTCTTTTGCCTGTATTGTCCTCGAAAATAGAGTCAAGGACACCCCTAATACCCATAATGCAGAAATAGTTTGGTCTTTGATTAAAGCATAAAAAAACGCGGCACTATTTGATCACGGCTTCGGAAATAAGGCTGCGTTTCGCTGCTATTCTGCACAAATCAGGAGCAGAGAAAAGAAAAGACAAGAGAAAAAGAGATGAAGAAGCAAAGAGCCTCAAGATTGAGATGATGCAGCAGGTGGGACAACTGACCCAGGTAAAGGTAATGTAGCCTAACCCGTACATGTGATGTACTATTTATAGTTAGAGAAGATACACAGAGTGAAAAGTGCAGTCAATGAAACTAGACCAAGAAAATCTAAAGAATAAAACCCACTGTATTTACACATTACTGTTGAAAGTGTTTAGGTCAGCTTTTGAAAACCTTAACTCAATTCATAATAGTGTTGACAAACATCCTGGATTTTAATGATCTGTTCCGGAAAAAAATATCCACTTTCCTGGACACTGAATGGAGGATTCCATTGAATACAAGGAAAGATTTGACTGAGTATGAAATGTCCCGGAGGTGGCAACCCTAATTCATAATCCAGTTCCAACCCCAAAAACAGTCGTTTTGATTTATCTGTTATGGGAACGTCAGCCCTGCTGCAGGTGACGTTGTGAACAGAGTGTCTGCGTGTCAACAAAATGGATGAACTGAGACTGGATTTAATGACCCACACAGCTACACGGGACGCCTGCGTGATGATTATCACACAAACCTGGCTTCACTCGGGGATCCCGGACAATGCTATTGAGCTAGCGGACCGTGGTACACTCCGCGGTGACAGGAGCGAAGAGTCCGGTAAGAGCCGTGGCGGGGGCTTATGTATTTACACTCACAACAGCTGGTGTACGGATGCCACCGTCATAGACAGACGCTGCTCTCCGGACCTGGAGTTCCTAGTGGTTAAATGTAGACCATTCTATCTGCCCCGGGAGTTTTCTGTTGTTGTTGTGACTGCGGTATACATACCACCTGACGCTAATGCTAAGTTAGCACTTAGCCACCTGCTAACTGCTATAAACAAACAACAGGATGCATACCCCGATGGTGTCTGCTGGAGACTTCAATCATGCCAACCTGAAGACTGTACTGCCTAAATTTCACCAACATGTCAAGTGTGCCACCAGGGGGAATAAGACCTTGGACTGTGTGTACACAAATATCACCAAAGCATACAGAGCCTCCCCACTGGCACATCTTGGACAGTCTGACCATCTTTCACTTTTTCTGACCCCAGCATACAAACCTGTAATCAAACACCTGAAGCCCACCACTAGAACTGTTGTGTCTTGGCCGGATGATGCGTCCTTACAGCTGCAAGACTGCTTTGAGAGGACTAACTGCTGCCTTTTCCCTGACCCTGACATAGAGATCTATACCACCACTGTTCTCTGCTACATCAAGACCTGCATCGAAAACATAACCTCTGAGAAACGCATCAGGGTTTTCCCAAATAGGAAACCTTGGATGTCAAAGGAGGTACAGGTGCTTCTGAGGGAACGGGATGCAGCGTTTAGAGCGGGGGACAGAGAGAGATACAGTTCAGCCAGGCACGCTCTGAAGAAGGGCATCAAACAGGCCAAAGCAGCCTACAAGGAGAAGATTGAGGGTCATTTCTCCAACGGTGACCCAGCTCGTATGTGGCAGGGGATCCAGCACATCACAAACTACAGGAGACATCAATACATCAATACCTACCCCCGGACAGCAGCATCCAACTGGCCGAAGATCTAAACTGCTTCTTTGCACGCTTCGAGACTGCAGACCCTGAGACGGAGACTGCGGCTGCCACCACCTGCACTGATGCTGACGCCCCCCTTCTCCTTCAGACCCACGAGGTGAGGAAGGTCTTCAGCCTAGTCAACACCAGGAAGGCTGGGGGGCCAGATGGGATCCCAGGGAGAGTGGTCAGAGACTGCGCTCACCAGCTGGCAGAGGTATTCACTGACATTTTTAATCTGTCACTGTCCCAGACTGTCGTCCCCAACTGTTTTAAATCAGCCACAATCATACCAGTGCCCAAACAGAACAACATCACCTGTTTAAATGACTATAGACCCGTAGCACTTACCCCCATCATTGCAAAATGTTTTGAGAAGCTGGTACAGAAACACATTACATCCATTCTCCCCACAAACTTTGACCAACACCAGTATGCATACAGAGCCCACCGTTCCACCGAGGATGCCATCTCCACTGCCCTCCACACAGCACTCACCCACCTGGACCAGCGGGGAACATATGCAAGGATGCTTTTTATTGACTTCTCCTCTGCATTTAACACCATCGTCCCAAGCAGGCTGGTCACAAAACTACTAGATCTGGGCTTCGGCAGTACTTTGTGCAGGTGGATTAAAAACTTTCTCTCTGGACGGCCACAGACAGTCAGACTGGGTTCTCATCTATCTTCCACCCTAACCCTCAGCACAGGAGCACCGCAAGGCTGTGTCCTAAGTCCCACATTATACTCACTATACACGTCAGACTGCACTCCCACACACCCCACAAACACAATAATCAAATTTGCAGATGACACAACAGTGCTGGGTCTGATCTCGGACAATGATGAAACATACTACAGGGAAGAAATAGACAGACTTATGGACTGGTACACGGACAATAACCTCACATTAAACATAAAAAAGACCAAGGAGATCATCATTGATTTCCGAAAAAAACAACACACAGGGCACACATCACTCACCATCAAGGGGCAGGAAGTGGAGCAGGTCACCAGCTTTAAATTCCTGGGAATCCACATCACCAAAGCCCTGACATGGGCACTGAACTCCTCCACCCTGGTAGGGAAGGCTCAACAGCGGCTCTACTTCCTAAGAACACTGAAGAAGAACCACCTGCCTGCTGAGCTGCTCAGGGCCTTCTACCTCTGTTCCATACAGAGCATCCTGACGTACTGTCTTACATCCTGGTACGTCAGCTGCACTGAGGCAGACCGGAAGAGTCTGACTCGGGTAATCAGGACGGCTGAGAAGATCATGGGACTCAGTCTGCCTCCACTGGAAGACATCTTCAGGTCTCGCTGCCATCACATCACCACCAGAATCCTCAAGGACCCGAGTCACCCCAGTCATCACCTGTTTTCTCTGCTGCCTTCAGGGAGACGCTACAGGCCACTCAGAGCCCGCACCTCCACACTCAAAAACTGTTTTTTTCACAGAGCCATAACTGAACTTAATACCTCATGCCAATAATAGGAACCATATGTCTGTCTCTCGCTCTCTCTCTCCCTTTTTTATCTACTGGTGCAATACGGCAGGGGTTGTCAAACTTTTTTGGCCCAGGTCCCCCTTGGAGGGGTGAAATTTTTCCATGTCCCCCCACATCCTCGCGATACTGAAAATGATAAAAAAAAAAAAAACACTTCAACAATGATTATTATGAAACAATGATAACCTTTTTTAATAGTGCTTTTGTGCAAACCAGCAAAATTTTCAGGTATTATAATATAAATGAACACTTCAATAATTTTTAAATAATAAACAGAACAAAAGACACACAAAACCGTGTGTATGTGTGTGACACAGACAGACAGACAGACAGACAGACAGACAGACAGATAGACAGACAGACTTAATGAGAGGGATGATCTTGTCAAACTCAATATAACTATCAATGTACTTTCTCTTTTTAGGGTTAGGGCGTTTGTTTTTGTCATTGTCATTTTCATTGTCATTTCTTTTACCACTTCTTGAGGAACTTGGCGGACACAAAAATCGATCCATGTTCGCTGCAGGGTGGCTAAAAATAGCCTGTGACTCGCTCCGTCTCAATTTAGTCAAGCTGGCGTCAAACAGCGCTGTTACTTCCGCCCGCTCGCTACAAAATAAAACTTCCGCATTTCAAAATAAAACAGCAAAAAAACAAAAAACAAAACCGTGATTAACTTTGCGTACCCCCTGGACATGCGCCACGTCCCCCTAGGGGTCCGCGGACCCCAGTTTGAGAACTGTGGCAATATGGAAAAACGTACAATATTATCACTATTTATCTATTTAATGACGTACTGGTGTGCTGTCAATGTTCTGTTTTTTTTTTTGTTTTTTTATATATATATAGATATATTTATTTATTTTAATTAAGGAAGAATGCTGTCTGATGTGTGTGTATTTGTATTCAGGATGGCACAAATGAAATTTCGTTGCACCTATGCAATGACAAATAAAGTCTATTCTATTCTAGTCTCTGGTTAGGAGTGCGCTCTCTCACTCTCTCTCTCGCTCTCTGTCTCTCTCTCTCTCTCCTTTTTTTTGCTAACATTCTGAATGGAGTATGGACCCATTTACAACACCATAAATAAATAAATAAATAATAATAACTATTATTATTAATAATAATAATAATAGCCTAATAATAACAATATGCATTAATAATGCTTGATAGTGATTAATAGTCAAATTGAATGTTTTTTAAAATGGTTAATTGTGAAATGGTTGATTTTTGACCCTTGGTAATGTTGGGCTACTTTGTAATAAATGTTATTTTATCTCTTATAGACACTGTCGAGGATGGTAGCTCCAAGGAGGATGAGAGAGGTGAGAGAGAAGGAGGAGAGAGAGAAGGAGGAGAGAGAGAAGGAGGAGAGAGAGAAGGATGAGAGAGAGAGAAGGAGGAGAGAGAGAAGGATGAGAGAGAGAGAAGGAGGAGAGAGAGAAGGATGAGAGAGAGAAGGATGAGAGAGAGAAGGATGACAGAGAGAAGGAGGAGAGAGAGAAGGAGGAGAGAGAGAGAAGGAGGAGAGAGAGAGAAGGAGGAGAGAGAGAAGGAGGAGAGAGAGAGAAGGAGGAGAGAGAGAAGGAGGAGACAGAGAGAAGGAGGAGAGAGAGAGAAGGAGGAGAGAGAGAAGGAGGAGAGAGAGAGAAGGAGGAGAGAGAGAAGGAGGAGAGAGAGAGAAGGAGGAGAGAGAGAGAAGGAGGAGAGAGAGAAGGAGGAGAGAGAGAGAGAAGGAGGAGAGAGAGAAGGAGGAGAGAGAGAAGGAGGAGAGAGAGAAGGAGGAGAGAGAGAGAAGGAGGAGAGAGAGAAGGAGGAGAGAGAGAAGGAGGAGAGAGAGAGAAGGAGGAGAGAGAGAAGGAGGAGAGAGAGAGAAGGAGGAGAGAGAGAAGGAGGAGAGAGAGAGAAGGAGGAGAGAGAGAGAAGGAGGAGAGAGAGAAGGAGGAGAGAGAGAGAAGGAGGAGAGAGAGAAAGCCAAATTGATGCAGGAGGAGAGGGCCCACTCAGATGATGTTGTCCCGGGCCCAGCCAAAACTGGCAACGGCCCTGGTAATGGCACAGGCCGACCTTCACGTCTTACTCTCACTCATCTGTAGTGGAACCACCATCAAATGTCCATTTGTGAAAACAATCAGGTCACGAATGCGCAAACCAATCAGAAAAGGGTGTAAGAAGTATTTTACTGGTTTAGACAAATCACATGGTGACATGACAGTTCTCCACTAGGCTAGGAGAACTCTGAGGCTGCCAACATTTTTCATTATGCATTTTTTTTCTTTTTTTGAAGGGAGCAACCAGGGGGTGCTGAGCAAAATTTTAGCACCCCTAAAATAGCCTAACCTCGCGTCTGACTGGGTTTATTCTGATCTGAAAGAAATAATTATTATTATAGCTAAAAAGAACTCAGACGCTAAAAGAAAACGACCGTGTTACGTCATCAGTGCGCGACACAGCGTGCAGCCTGTGAAGGGCGCTGAAGAGCGGGTTTGGGATGAAATAAGAACAAATACGAGGTAAAATAATTATGTTATTACTTAAAAATACCATGTCACATTGCGTTTGCTTAACATGTCACTTAATTGCTATGCTAAGCTAACATTAGCTCACGTTTATTTCACTTATAATTTATTTATAAGACGAGGAGAGTATTGATAGTGTTTTCATAGCTGTAACATACATACAAAACTACGTTTGATAGTCACCTGAGGTAAAGGTGCATGTTTGTAGGTGCCAGTGTTGGCTGGATGTGTGTCCATTATCATCTTCATCCTCTTCCTCTGGTTTCTTCTTCAGCTCTGTGTGATGGCCGTGTCGTGTTTAACTCGGACTCTCCGCTCCTTATGTGTGTCCCAGCCTGGTGTGGTGTCAGCTCAGGTACACAAGGGTTAACTTCTGTTAGTGTCTGTTAGCTTATGTTAGAGTCTGTTAGCGTCTGTTAGCTTCTGTTAGTGTTTGTTAGCTTATGTTAGCTTCTGTTAGTGTCTGTTAGCTTATGTTAGCGTCTGTTAGCTTCTGTTAGCTTATGTTAGCTTCTGTTAGTGTCTGTTAGCTTCTGTTAGTTTCTGTTAGCTTCTGTTAGTGTCTGTTAGTGTCTGTTAGCTTCTGTTAGCGTCTGTTAGCTTCTGTTAGTGTCTGTTAGCTTATGTTAGCTTCTGTTAGTGTCTGTTAGCTTCTGTTAGTGTCTGTTAGCTTCTGTTAGTGTCTGTTAGCTTCTGTTAGTGTATGTTAGCTTCTGTTAGTGTATGTTAGCTTCTGTTAGTGTCTGTTAGCTTCTGTTAGTGTCTGTTAGCTTATGTTAGCTTCTGTTAGTGTCTGTTAGCTTCTGTTAGCTTCTGTTAGTGTCTGTTAGCTTCTGTTAGTGTCTGTTAGCTTCTGTTAGTGTATGTTAGCTTCTGTTAGTGTCTGTTAGCTTCTGTTAGTGTCTGTTAGCTTCTGTTAGTGTCTGTTAGCTTCTGTTAGTGTCTGTTAGCTTGTGTTAGCGTCTGTTAGCTTCAAATACACTGAACCTTTCCTTTAAGGTAAAGGAGTAAAGTAAAGTAAATAGGGTTAGCAGTGGAAACACTGGTGACAATAAATCATGTTGTTCAGTGAAACATTTAAAAGATAAAATAAATGCATTAAATACAGTAGATTGTTCTAATAGTAAATATTTGTATACAGTGTGTGTAGAAGTGTTTTCTAAAGTCAGGCTGTTTCTTTCTGGTTCTGGTTCAGACTAAACTGGGTCAGTGGTTCTGTTGGACCGGATCACACAGAGGTTTCATCACCACAGCTGTTCTGGATCAGAACCAGACTAGATGGAAACATAGAGAGAAGTACACCATTAAACCTATTGGTATGAAGAAAACTGGAGGACGAGATCATACAGGTAAAAGTACTGCAGTAGAAGTACTACAGTAGAAGTACTGATTTAACGGTTTTATTATTTCTATAAATGTAAAGAGTATATGTAAAGTAGAGATATCTATGTCTGGTTCTGTGGTTGAACTGGATGGTTCTGAACAGGACGGGTCCGGACCCACGGTATCGGCGGTGGACACAAGCAGAGATACCGATGGATCGACTTCCAGAGGCTGAGATACGAAGACGGAAGTGACAAGGTTCCATTTGAGGAGAAGGTGGTGGAAGTGAGATACGACCCTTGCAGGTGAGACGGACCGGACTGGACCAAGGTTCTGTAAAAGTAAAAAGTGTCTGAGATGAAGTGTTAAAGTGTGAAGTGTGTGTAACCGGCTTTAAATCCAGTCCTTCTGGTTCTGGTTCCGGTCCAGAACGGCTGACATCGCCCTGGTTGCTGGAGGAAGCAGGAAGCGTTGGATCATCGCCACGGAAACCATGGAGGAAGGAGACGTCATCAAAACGTCTGGAGTGATTGGACGCATGGCGGGTACGCGATGACCTGGTTCCTCTGGTTCCCTTTAGACCAAGTTGGACCCGGGTCCAGATCAAGTGGGCTTTGTTTGTTAACATGTACTTCCTGTTTGTGGTTTCAGTTGCAGCCAATGAGGGCGATGCGTACCCTCTGGGGGCGTTGCCCATCGGGACGCTGGTCAACAACCTGGAGGTGGAGCCGGGGAAGGGGGCGGAGTATATCCGAGCCGCAGGTGAACTGGACCAGAACCATCAGAACATGTGGAGACTTTTATTGTTTTTTCTTCTGTGTCAAATGTTGACGGCGTGTGTTTGTGTTTTTTCAGGAACCAGTGGTGTTCTGCTGCGTAAAGTCAATGGTACTGTCATCGTCCAACTACCGTCCAAACGACAGGTTCAGGTCCGTTTATCTGATGGTTAAAGACTTGAATGATTAGGAGTTCATACACATACATGAGGTCAGAGGTCATACATGTAGTTTGGACTGAATCAACTTTCAATTTAAATGGCGTAGCCCTAAATATTTGTTGTGGTCGAAAAAACCTCGATGTTTATAAATTACACGGACATAAATGTGACTTCTGTCGTTGTGTCCCGTTCGTGAGGATCAGATGCAGAAACAATATTTCCTTTACCGTAGAAAATTATTTACAATCAGGACAAGAAAAATATTTAAAATCAGAGTCAGATTAAAAAAGTAATTAAAAATCAATATTGATATAAATAATATCCAAACCATGTGAGGCCTTTTAGAAACAAAGTTTAAAGCAGCGGCCGTGGCTCAGTTGGTGGAGCGGGTCGTCCAATAACTGAAGGGTTGGGGGTTTGAATCCTGCTCTGTTGTTGAGCAAAGACTCTTCACCCTCTAGTGTCACTCACACTGGTGTGCCGTAGTTAGTTAACTTTGTGGGCCGTAGTTAGTTAACTTTGTGTGCCGTAGTTAGTTAACTTTGTGTGCCGTAGTTAGTTAACTTTGTGGGCCGTAGTTAGTTAACTATGTGTGCCGTAGTTAGTTAACTTTGTGTGCCGTAGTTAGTTAACTATGTGTGCCGTAGTTAGTTAACTTTGTGGGCCGTAGTTAGTTAACTACGTGTGCCGTAGTTAGTTAACTTTGTGGGCCGTAGTTAGTTAACTTTGTGTGCCGTAGTTAGTTAACTTTGTGTGCCGTAGTTAGTTAACTTTGTGTGCCGTAGTTAGTTAACTTTGTGTGCCGTAGTTAGTTAACTTTGTGTGCCGTAGTTAGTTAACTTTGTGTGCCGTAGTTAGTTAACTACGTGTGCCGTAGTTAGTTAACTTTGTGGGCCGTAGTTAGTTAACTTTGTGTGCCGTAGTTAGTTAACTATGTGTGCCGTAGTTAGTTAACTACGTGGGCCGTAGTTAGTTAACTACGTGTGCCGTAGTTAGTTAACTATGTGTGCCGTAGTTGGTTAACTACGAGGGCCGTAGTTGGTTAACTACGTGGGCTGTACATATAGTAATAAATGTGAAGTAACCCCTCCCCCTCCTCCCATGATCCTTTGCAGGTGTTGGAGACCTGCATGGTGACGGTGGGACGTGTGTCCAACGTGGATCATAACCAACAGGTCATCGGTAAAGCGGGTCGTAACCGTTGGTTGGGCAAACGTCCGTCCAGCGGTCTGTGGAAGAGGAAAGGGGGTTGGGCCGGACGCAAGATCAAGCCCCTCCCCCCGATGAAGAGCTTCGTCAACCTGCCATCATTGGCGGCCAAATGAGAGTGCACGCGACACGTTGAGAAGAAAGTAGACCATGTTTGTACAGAAGATTAAAAACTTTATTAAACACAACTGCCTGTGAGCATGAAAAGAAACCAACCATAGAAAAATCCAAAACATATGTACATCTAAGGTCAAAGGTCATGCAGACAAACCATGTCTTTAGTGGTAAAGTTCAAATACTGTCACGTTTTTTTGTGCAAAGACATCGGGGCGGCAGGTTTTCTTCCTGGGAGTCGCGAGAAGCACACGCTGATACTCATGGACCCCTGGTGATTTAACTCCGCCCACGCTACATCTAGAACCAGGGCAAAAGAAACAAAACACAAACTCCAGGTCGAATGCAATGAAAGACGCTCAATGTTTTCAATCTGACGACAGTGAATACATAAAGTAACACGAGTCACCACCTGGAAACAAAAAACCACAGCGTGTCTGTCTGTCTGTACGTAGTGGTTTTAACGGCTGACCTGGTACCGGGTCCAAAAAACAAAAAACCAACAAAGTGCATTTTTTATTTAAATGTTTTATTCATACAAACGACCGATAATAGTGTTGGTTTTGCATTGAACGACTTGAATTCTGGATATATTTGGCATTTTTAGGTGGAGATAAAGGTCGGGTCATATTGTGCTTTCAGTTTTATCTAGAAGGGTTAGGGGGCGGGGCTTTCACTTCACAATAGTAACATCTGGTTGAATAGATTTATTTACAATACTTTAAAAAAAAACATCATCCTATAAAAGCATCAGCAGACACACACACACTGGCAGTGACAGGGGGCGGGGCCAACAAACACTTATCGCAGTGTAACTAGAGGTTATTACCATAGAATCATATATTGTTCTGATATAATCTGATATATTTATGTTTTTTACATTAGTATTTTTCAAATAACTCAGATTTAATTAGTTTTCTTTAAAATTAATGAAAATCACCAACTATGAAAGTTCAATAAGTCTTTCTACAGCGTCCACAGAAGCAAACAACTAAAAAGAAAAATGATGCAATAACAGAAACTAAGAAGAAAAAACAAACACGGATAAAAACTAAAACAACTGCAAGAATGATCTGATAAAAAGTCAAAATTCCAAGTCACTACACACAAGCAGAATTAAATCAACCGTAACAGTCTTCTGTTTTATTTTGCTGAACTAGTGTTTAGTTGTGTCGTGAATTATCAGTTTGTTTTTTTTAGTTTTTCTCAGTTGTTTTAGTTTCTGTTATTCTATCGTTTATCTTTTACAGTTTGACTTGTGTTGTTGAATCTTTCTGTTTGCACAGTTTTTGCCCCTGTCGGCCACCATACTTTTCTATTATTAGTTCTTAAATTTTGGAGGTTTTAATAATAATTTAACACCAATACTTTTAACCCAGAACAAAAAATCAGCTTTTAAAAATGGACAAATGATCCTCGTGGTTTATTTTGTCGGCGTTACAATCGACTGGATCATTTAAAAAAGAAAACTTGTAGATCTTTTTTATTCTTTAATCTAATCTGGTTTAATTTAATCTGTTTTTCTGAGTGATAATACTGACTAAGACCGTCGATAGGATGTTTGATGATCTATCACGGTTTTAAAGGCTCTGATTGGACAAAAAACCTGCAGGTTTGATTCAGTCTTCGTATGTTTGAATTTTCCTGCGTTCTCTTCCATTTCTGGTTTGTCCGTTTTCCAGTTCGTAAAATGACTTTTCAGTGTGAATTTCTACGATGCAAACTCAGGTTCTAAACACAGACGTTTGGCCGAGTCCGAACGCTCTGGTGGGTCCGTTTTAAAACACACTGGACATTTGGCACAAAGAAGCGTCACAGCCGCAGGAGAATCGCGTCAAAAGACCGTGAACTGCAAGGCTGACGGCATCAACGATCACAGACCGAGAAGCAAATGGCGTCAAAGACCGTGAACCTCACTGCAATAAAAATGTGGTTCTGCTGCGTTGACGCTGCTTCGACATAAAACACACGCTGATAACTGGTTCATGTGTTGACACATTGAACAAGCGCAGAACTGGTTCTGATCTGATGTACGACAAACGGACAACAGTCAGCGCACTCGTTGAATTCAGGCGTTTCTGTTCTAACGGGATAAAAACAGTAACAACCATTTTTATACAGGCATAAATATCGCTGCTTCCATTAGTTCAGATTAAATTATCTTTGTTTCCGAAACGCCTCAGTTTGGACTGAATCAACTTTCAATTTAAATGGCGTAGCTCTAAATATTTGTTGTGGTCGAAAAAACCTTGATGTTTATAAATTACACGGACATAAATGTGACTTCTGTCGTTGTGTCCCATTCGTGAAGATCAGATGCAGAAACAATATTTCCTTTACCGTAGAAAATTATTTACAATCAGGACAAGAAAAATATTTAAAATCAGAGTCAGATTAAAAAACTAATTAACAATCAATGTTGATATAAATAATATCCAAACCATGTGAGGCCTTTTAGAAACAAAGTTTAAAGCGGCGGCCGTGGCTCAGTTGGTGGAGCAGGTTGTCCAATAACTGAAGGGTTGGGGGTTTGAATCCTGCTCTGTTGTTGAGCAAAGACTCTTCATCGTCTAGTGTCACTCACACTGGTGTATGAATGTTCGGTGGTGGGAGGGGCTGTATGAGAATTGTGTCAAAGATCACGGACCTAGAAGCAAACGGCGTCAACGAAGAATTCCAGACAGATGAAGGAAGCGGCTGGAAAAGCAGCTCCATCTTCTTCTGTGATAAACTTCACCCAGTAACGACTACTCTGGAGTAATCTGATGATGTCATTTCCGACAACCAATCAGCGCAACTTCTGCCCAGCGACTCTACCGGGCCTCTATGGAGTACCAACCGTCGAGCAGGAACTCCGTTGGTTCCTGTAAAAGTTCCGATATTCGGCTCATCTGTCAATAAAATCAAAGTCCCATTGTCAGCGGAGGAACATAGACACGCCACGAATAGTTTACCACCACCAGAGCGAGAATGTGAGAGTGAATGAATAATCCAATGTGTTTGTCCATACAAATGATTCCATTGAATCCAAAGTGAGGCAGTGATATTTATCCTGTTACAAAACTATCATCATTGTAATACTTTATATTCACGCATTTAGAAACTGAAACCAAAGGAAACACGCAAAAGTTTGACCTAAAAAAACTGAGCACTGAGTTTAAAGACAAGGATTCCATCCAAGATTCACAGCAAATATTCAAACTTCCAACCAGGAAACACCATCAGAGTCCAAGGGTCACACGTCACCATCACACGCCTCCATCGTCTATAGAGTCACAACAAATGTAGGATTTCACAGAAATAATAACAGGTTAAAAACAAAAACAACAAAGTGCAAACACAGCTGCCAGGATCCAAATGTGGCAATTTGTCAAAAAACAAACAAACCTCAGCATTAACTCTGAGGTGGGAGCGCAAACTTTTAACAAAAAATATCACTTGTTCTGCTCGTAGTGTGTAAAAAACCCCAAACTAAACAAACATAAAAACAAAAACGACACCAATGACCACATTGAAACATCATAACAACATGAACCTGTGTTGGACACGGGGGGGGAGGGGGGACTCAGTTCAGATTTCCACAGGAAAACTATTACTGCCGGGTGGGCGGGGCCTCTGGAGGTGGACGGACGGTGGCCACAGTCACACGGGTTTGGTGTATCCGAAGATTCCCACCGGGAAGTGCTTAACGTGGGTGGGCCATTGGGCTGCCAGCTGGAAAAACTTGACGTCGTTCCATTCGACACCGTCGATGGTGACTGAAGATGGAGAGGAGGCGGAGTTAGAACAGGGGAGGGCCAAATTTCGGTTCAGTTTAATTTGATTTGAAGCACACAAAAACATCCGAGGCATCAATCAAAATGTTCGACACAGGTTTTTTTTGCACTCAAAAAGGTACGGGAAGAAATAAAATGTATTAACTCCGCCCCCTTTTTACAAACTACCGTATTTTCCAGACTATAAGGCGCAAGTGAAGTCTAAATGATCAGATAAAAAGTCTAAATCCCCAGTTACTAAACACAACCAGTATTGATCCATATTATATCAGAAAGTGAAAGTGTTTTAAATTAACATTAAATTCTGTCATTTATTTACTTTAACACAAAACATCCACAAATATTTAAGAAATATGATAATATCTCCTAATCATCATAATATATATTATTTTATCACAATGTTTTATTTTATTCATTCTTCTACAGATAATGTTCAGTAGTGTATACTTGTACTTAAGTACAGTAGTGTATACTTGTACATAGTGTACCTTCTACCCCCATTGGTCACAGTTCTAAATCTTCCACACTGATTGCAGCAAGTGATAAACCTATTCTTTGTTTATGTGCTACCACAGCGCTGCTGAGCAGCACTACTCGGTTCAGCTCAGCAGTACTTGCCTCCTCCTCCTTATCACTAAAGTTGATGGGTACAATGTTCGCACTTGGAACTTGTTGTGAGGAAGCACCTTTACTGTTGATTATTAAAGGGTTTAGGGTTAGGGTTAGTTTATGGGGTAATATCGGGGTTTATGGGGTAGTATCTGGGGTTTATGGGGTAGTATCGGGGTTTATGGGGTAGTATCAGAGGTTTATGGGGTAGTATCGGGGGTTTATGGGGTAGTATCGGAGGTTTATGGGGTAGTATCGGGGTTTATGGGGTAGTATCAGAGGTTTATGGGGTAGTATCAGGGTTTATGGGGTAGTATCGAGGTTTATGGGGTAGTATCTGGGTTTATGGGGTAGTATCGGAGGTTTATGGGGTAGTATCTGGGTTTATGGGGTAGTATCGGAGGTTTATGGGGTAGTATCTGGGTTTATGGGGTAGTATCGGAGGTTTATGGGGTAGTATCTGGGTTTATGGGGTAGTATCGGAGGTTTATGGGGTAGTATCTGGGTTTATGGGGTAGTATCGGGGGTTTATGGGGTAGTATCGGGGGTTTATGGGGTAGTATCGGGGTTTATGGGGTAGTATCGGGGGTTTATGGGGTAGTATCGGGAACCTTTACATGTAAAATGCGACTCTACTTATGAAAACACTTGTGGAACAAATGAATGTGGTAAACTGAGGAACCACTGTATTTGGGTTAGGTTTAGGTTAGGGGTTAGGACCGGTTAGGGTCCAGTATCGGGCTGCATGTGGCCCCCGTGTCTTACTTTGCCCAGGTCTAGTTGTATGTAAACAATAGAATATGTGTTTGTCAGTATGAATGAGCCTCGGCTGCTTTTGTTCATCATAAACGTGTGTTTACACTTCTTGGGGGCGTGGCTACACTCACCTCTCAACATGGTGTGCTGGTGTTTGGCGGTGCAGATCAAGCGACTGATGCCGTCGATCACTTGGCTCTTGGAGTCCAACTCTTTCTCCTTTGGTTTTTTACTGAGAAAAATCACTGCAAAGAAACGAAACGAGTCCGTGAACACAAAGACATTTTATTGTTACGTGTTTGTTTTAACATCAGATGAAATAAAGTAAAAATATCAGACTTTAATCAAAGTCTCATTTGGCTTTTTTTCAGTCCGACACAGGTTTAGCCCCTCCCTCTTTCCTCCCCCAGGTCATTTTAAGCCCCTCCCCCTCACCTTTCTTGTTCTTCTCCTTGGTGACCACAGTCATGGCCATGCAGGGTGGGGGGGTGAGTTCTCCCCCAGAGGGCAGACGGCTGACCTGTAAGGATCTAAAGTTACTCTTCAGGGTGTTCTTCAGACCCACGTCCCTCTTGTCCCCGTCCCTCTTCTTTTCAGGACCCTGCCAGGTCCAGTAGTCCACCTGCAGACCCATCACCTCACTTCCTGAACACGGAGATCTGAAAGACAAACGGACCAATCACAGCCCATGCTACGCACGTGGTCAGACGTTCGTTAGCGGAGGCGTTCGTTAGCGTACCCAGCTCCAGATAAGGCGGTGGAGACCGAGGGCGACTGGGGCGGAGTCCCGCCCAGCTCCTTCCCATACGAACCGGCCGATGGGGGGGTGGGAGACGACAGGACACTGGTGTTCGCTGCCATGGCGTCGTCTGAGTCAACTGAGGAAGAGGAGGAGGAAGAAGGTGAGAATGAAAAATATTTATTTAACCCTTTAACTCCTGATGCGTCAGCACTGACACGTTCTGAATGGAAATGATGAGAAGAAGTTAAAATGATCCATAATTAAAATGATGATACAAAAAGTTAAGGCAAATGTATTTGTATATCACATTTCAACGTTCGTTACATAAAACATAAGAAAATTAAAAAGGTTAAGATGCATTAAAAGACAATTAAAATAACGGACATAAAAACATTTGAAAAAACAAATGAGAATCTAAGTAAAGTTCCAGTGAACAGTAATGTTTTAACTGATTTAAATTTCTCAGACCTCAGGAGTGAGCAGTAGTTAGTAATAGTTAGCAGTAGTTAGCAATAGTTAGCCGTTGTTAGCAGTAGTTAGCAACAGTTAGAAATAGCAGTAGTTAGCAACAGTTAGAAATAGCAGTAGTTAGCAACAGTAAGAAATAGTTAGCAGTCGTTAGCAACAGTTAGCAGTAGTTAGCAGGTATTAGCAGTAGTTAGCAGGTATTAGCAGTAGTTAGCAGGAGTTAACAGTTATTCTCAGACCTCGGGTATATTGTTCCACAGTTGAGGAGCAGAACAACTGAATGTTTCTGACTTTGGGAACACAGTAAACCTGTTCCTGATGACTTATGACCTCAGGGCTCTGGATGCTTCATATGGAACCAGTAGGTCTAGGATGGATTTGGGTCCAAGGCCGTTTAGTGCTTTATAGACCAGGAGTAAAATTTAGAACTGTGACCTTTGACCCACAAGAAGGAAATTGATGTTTAGTTCTTTCTTTTTTGGGGCCAAAAACAATAATTTCTGTTTTGTCCGCATTAAGCTGTAGAAAGTTCTGGAACATCCACTCACTGATTTGATGAAAACATTTACTCAGTGTCAGTAAAATGTTGAAATGTTCTATGATCTGAGCCGGGGGCAGCATATACATGTGGAACAGAAGAGGTCCAACAGTGGACCCATGGGGGACCCCACATCTCACCTTTGTTCTCACTGACTTGTAGTTACCAACTGAGACAAAGTAGTTCCTACCCTGTAAATAAGAACCAGTTTAACACAGTGCCACTAAGCCCCACCTACTTTTCTGCCTGTCAAGCAGTATGTTGTGGTCAACTGTATCAAATGCGGCACTGAGGTCCAATAAATACCACTGAGGTCCAGTAGTACCACTGAGATCCAATAGTACCACTGAGGTCCAATAGTACCACTGAGATCCAATAGTACCACTGAGATCCAAGAGTACCACTGAGATCCAATAGTGTCACTGAGGTCCAGTAGTACCACTGAGGTCCAAGAGTACTACTGAGATCCAAGAGTACCACTGAGGTCCAATAAATACCACTGAGGTCCAGTAGTACCACTGAGGTCCAATAGTACCACTGAGGTCCAATAGTACCACTGAGATCCAAGAGTACCACTGAGATCCAATAGTGTCACTGAGGTCCAGTAGTACCACTGAGGTCCAAGAGTACTATGAGATCCAAAAGTACCACTGAGATCCAAGAGTACCACTGAGGTCCAACAGTACCACTGAGGTCCAACAGTACCACTGAGATCCAACAGTACCACTGAGGTCCAGTAGTACCACTGAGATCCAAGAGTACCACTGAGGTCCAAGAGTACCACTGAGGTCCAGAAGTACCACTGAGGTCTAGTAGTGCCACTGAGGTCCAATAGTACTACTGAGGTCCAATAGTACTACTGAGGTCCAATAGTACCACTGAGGTCCAATAGTACCACTGAGATCTAAGAGTACCACTGAGATCCAAGAGTACCACTGAGGTCCAAGAGTACCACTGAGGTCTAGTAGTACAACTGAGATCCAAAACTACCACTGAGATCCAAGAGTACCACTGAGGTTCAACAGTACCACTGAGATCCAAGAGTACCACTGAGGTCCAGTAGTACAACTGAGATCCAACAGTACCACTGAGGTCCAGTAGTACCACTGAGATCCAAGAGTACCACTGAGGTCCAAGAGTACCACTGAGGTCCAGTAGTACCACTGAGGTCTAGTAGTACCACTGAGATCCAAAACTACCACTGAGATCCAAGAGTACCACTTAGGTTCAACAGTACCACTGAGATCCAAGAGTACCACTGAGGTCCAGTAGTACAACTGAGATCCAAGAGTACCACTGAGATCCAATAGTACCACTGAGGTCCAATAGTACCACTGAGGTCCAGTAGTACCACTGAGGTCCAGTAGTACCACTGAGATCCAAGAGTACCACTGAGGTCCAATAGTACCACTGAGGTCCAATAGTACCACTGAGGTCCAGTAGTACAACTGAGATCCAATAGTACTGAGGTCCAATAGTACTGAGGTCCAGTAGTACTACTGAGGTCCAATAGTACCACTGAGTTCCAAGAGTACCACTGAGGTCCAGTAGTACCACTGAGATCCAAGAGTACCACTGAGGTCCAATAGTACCACTGAGGTCCAGTAGTACCACTGAGGTCCAGTAGTACCACTGAGATCCAAGAGTACCACTGAGGTCCAATAGTACTGAGGTCCAGTAGTACCACTGAGGTCCAATAGTACTGAGGTCCAATAGTACCACTGAGTTCCAAGAGTACCACTGAGGTCCAACAGTACCAGGACAGAAGTTGTGGATGCATCATTATTCAGATAAATGTCATTTAACTCTTTGATCAGTTCAGTGTCAGTGCTGTGTGTGAAAGTCACTATAAAAACGGTTTCACACCAAAGACATTTGTTAGAAGACAGTTATTTAATGATTGTTCCCAATCATTGATATGGGTCTGTAGTTACTATTACTGAAACATCCCCATATGGGCCTGTAGTTACTATTACTGAAACATCCCCATATGGGCCTGTAGTTACTATTACTGAAACATCCCCATATGGGCCTGTAGTTACTATTACTGAAACATCCCCATATGGGTCTGTAGTTACTATTACTGAAACATCCCCATATGGGCCTGTAGTTACTATTACTGAAACATCCCCATATGGGTCTGTAGTTACCTATTACTGAAACATCCCCATATGGGCCTGTAGTTACTATTACTGAAACATCCCCATATGGGTCTGTAGTTACTATTACTGAAACATCCCCATATGGGTCTGTAGTTACTATTACTGAAACATCCCCATATGGGCCTGTAGTTACTATTACTGAAACATCCCCATATGGGCCTGTAGTTACTATTACTGAAACATCCCCATATGGGCCTGTAGTTACTATTACTGAAACATCCCCATATGGGCCTGTAGTTACTATTACTGAAACATCCCCATATGGGTCTGTAGTTACTATTACTGAAACATCCCCATATGGGCCTGTAGTTACTATTACTGAAACATCCCCATATGGGCCTGTAGTTACTATTACTGAAACATCCCCATATGGGTCTGTAGTTACTATTACTGAAACATCCCCATATGGGCCTGTAGTTACTATTACTGAAACATCCCCATATGGGCCTGTAGTTACTATTACTGAAACATCCCCATATGGGTCTGTAGTTACCTATTACTGAAACATCCCCATATGGGTCTGTAGTTACTATTACTGAAACATCCCCATATGGGTCTGTAGTTACTATTACTGAAACATCCCCATATGGGTCTGTAGTTACTATTACTGAAACATCCCCATATGGGTCTGTGTGTGTGTGTCCACAGAGACATATGCTATAAATGAATTAATTCTGTAGACATCACCATTAAATGCCATGTTCATATACATATAGCTAATGCACATCAGATGCAATGATCCATTTGAGTAAAGGTCAAAGGTCACACTTAACTAAACGGTTAAAATCACATTATTGGCTCGAGAACAGGTTGTCATAGAAACTGGAGATTTGAACAAAATATGGTTGAGTAGACATTCTGTAAATATTAGTTATTATTTGATATATTTACTGTATGTTTTGCTTTTTTTGCACATTTCTGTCATTTTCATATTTGCTTTTTATATTTTACAGGATGTTTTATATATATTTGTTAATATTTAGTGTATTCTTTTCATATTTGTGGTTTATTTTAGTGTATTTTTAATGTTATTCATGTGATCCAACACAGCTTTATGGTCTTTTAGGACAAAAGGAAAACTGTAAATATGACACATGAGTTGGTTGGTTCCTCACCTGAAGTCGACAGACTTTGTTCCACAATTCCAACTTTGACGACCTGTGACAGAAGAAGCAGACGGTGTTAGGGTCAGAGGTTGGGGTCAGTGTTAGGGTCAGGGTTGGGTTCTAATGGTTTTGATCTAATGCTGGTTCTTACCCCGATGAACGGTACAAACTTCTGACACGAGTCCTCGTCCGGGCTGAAACACAGAAGCAGAAACACGTGAGCGTCCAAAGGAACGTTGTAAAGTTTCCGCACAAACACTCAACGGTTCTTCGAGGAAACATGGTCTCAACGGAACCATGTCCCATCGGGGGGGATGACGCACATGACGGATGGGGTCGTCCAGGGGTCACGGTCAAATGAGATGGATGGAGGAGCTCCTTACAACCACAGCGGCTCTGACAGGGTTAAAGGTCACGTGGGGTAACGGCTGGGTTCTATCTGATTCAAATCTGTTCTATTGTCAACCGTTCTACTTTATGATCTTGATTCTATAAACAGTCGCTAACACTTTACATTATGCATCATTAATAAGGTGATAATTGTGATTTAATTTCATGATAATAGTGCTTATTACAAGTAACAGATCTTTAATAAGGTGGTAATTGTTCAGTGAAGCTCAGAAAAGTCTGGATGATATGAAGCCATGTTTGTATTCTGCCTTAGAAACATCTGTTACCATGGAAACGTCTGGAAAATATACAGTTTGGGGTTAGGGTTAAAGGTGAGAGATCCTTTTTTTGGAACCTTTTCATCATATTACTTGAAAACATCTTCATGATCCAATATCACAGACATAGAATGTTTGTAAAAAAAAACTAAATGGTTTAGTCCAGTCTAGAGGGTTTGGGGTCAACGGTTAGGGTTTAGTCCAGTCTAGAGGGTCAGGGGTCAAAGGTTAGGGTTTAGTCCAGTCTAGAGGGTTAGGGGTCAAAGGTTAGGGTTTAGTCCAGCCTAGAGTGTCAGGGGTCAAAGGTTAGGGTTTAGTCCAGTCCAGAGGGTCAGGGGTCAAAGGTTAGGGTTTAGTCCAGCCTAGAGTGTCAGGGGTCAAAGGTTAGGGTTTAGTCCAGTCCAGAGGGTCAGGGGTCAAAGGTTAGGGTTTAGTCCAGTCTAGAGGGTTAGGGGTCAAAGGTTAGGGTTAAGGTTTAGTCCAGTCTAGAGGGTTAGGGGTCAAAGGTTAGGGTTTAGTCCAGCCTAGAGTGTCAGGGGTCAAAGGTTAGGGTTTAGTCCAGTCCAGAGGGTTAGGGGGTCAAAGGTTAGGGTTAAGGTTTAGTCCAGTCTAGAGGGTCAGGGGTTAAAGGTTAGGGTTTAGTCCAGCCTAGAGTGTCAGGGGTTAAAGGTTAGGGTTTAGTCCAGTCTGAGGGTTAGGGGTCAAAGGTTACGGTTTAGTCCAGTCCAGTTGATTTAGTGATAAGTTCATCAAATGTCAGTCCACCCCCACCCCTCCTTCTGTTCCTTCACATAAACAGTTACGGTGGAAAAGACGACAACCGTCAACCAAACCAAAGTAAAAACAATGTTTGAAAAAACTACAACCAGGAGGACAAGGGTGGGAATCACTACGACTGAAGAAGGAAAGGGTTAAAGGTTAAAGGGCTCCTAATGCATGTTAAGTTTGACATGTTTCTACTCCAGAGAAAAATTATACTGTTATGATTCTAGAATATTTGGACGACTATGGGTGTAGCATCTAACAGAGAAAGGAGAGAGAACAATGACCATACAATAAAAGAACTAAAGTCAATGACTCACTGAGTCAATGACTCACTGAGTCACTGAGTCAAAGGCCAGGAAGTAAAACTGTGTTTTAAGACCAGTTTTAAAATTGGACAGTCAGTGTCTGTCTGTTTGAAAAAGGTCTGTCCTCGACAGACAGACCTTCACTCCTGGACCAATTGGACTGTCCCATTTAAAACCACTGTCCATCCTAAAACCCAAATTCGGAGCTGTGGGCTTAGCATATGATGCCAGGGGGCCCATAGGATCTACTGGGTCCAAACACCAAGACCTCAGTCTGGTTTTCATTCAAATGTAAAACGTTTGGGGCCAGTTCAGTGGAGGTGCAATAGAGAAGGTGTCCTGTTTTAAAGGTGGCTCTCATCAGCATAGCAAAGGAAGGACATCCCATGCCTTCTAAAAAATAGAGTGAAAAGACCATGGGGCCAAAGACTGAGCCTTGTGGAACCCCACGGACAAGGACTCAAAACTGGTGAGTCTTACAGATCTATCTGCTAAATAGGATCAGAACCATCCCAGAACAGAAGCACAAATACCCACCAGCTGATCTAAACCAGACTGTAACAACAGCAGCCGTTAGATCAAACAGAACAAGAACCACAGTCAGACGCCAGGAGAACGTCTTTAAAAACCTTAACCATGTTTCTGTGAAATGGTTTCAGGAAAGGTTGAAAAACCTCCAGGACATCATGTCCATCCAGGAAAGTTTTCTACTGAGCTCATGGTTCATGGGTATGGTACGACCCTGATGGTTCATGGGTACGGTACGACCCTGATGGTTCATGGGTACGGTACGACCCTGATGGTTTATGGGTACGGTACGACCCTGATGGTTCATGGGTACGGTACGACCCTGATGGTTCATGGGTACGGTACGACCCTGATGGTTTATGGGTACGGTACGACCCTGATGGTTCATGGGTACGGTACGACCCTGATGGTTTATGGGTACGGTACGACCCTGATGGTTTATGGGTATGGTACGACCCTGATGGTTCATGGGTACGGTACGACCCTGATGGTTCATGGGTACGGTACGACCCTGATGGTTCATGGGTACGGTACGACCCTGATGGTTTATGGGTACGGTACGACCCTGATGGTTTATGGGTACGGTACGACCCTGATGGTTCATGGGTACGGTACGACCCTGATGGTTTATGGGTACGGTACGACCCTGATGGTTTGTGGGTACGGTATTCACCTCGTCAGTGAGGAAATGAAAGATGTTTGAACAAAATGTTGTCCAGTCAGTGACAAACATATTTGTGAATAGTCGTGAACTTCGGTGACGGCGTGTGTTCATGTTTTGGTAAATGATGAAGGTGTGTTTTGGAGGAAGATCTGAAGAAGAGGAGGGAGGTAATATTTTTAAAATGTCACTTGTGTTGAACTACTGGAGGGAAAAAGCAGATGGTAACCATGGTAACCAAAAATGCTTAGCCAGCCTGTTCAAGCTAGCTATTCTGAATCAACCTAGTGGATTTGGTGAGCAGTAGCGTATGTTAGCATACGGTAAGCTAATGTGTTAGACAGGTGGAACAACAGGAACATCTGGTTAACATTAGCATAATGATTGCTAACATAAAGTGTTAACAGTCTGGTCAATTCAACGTTACGTTCAAATTACTTTAGAACGTTTGGTTTTTAAAGTTTTTATTCTTATGCCTAAACTTTTCTGAGACGTGTGTTCGTAAACATTGGTCTTTTATAGAGAAATTCAATATTTGACACTGGAGTTTTTTTCAAATTTGAGTCAGTGTTGTCACTTCACTTACCCAATGAACTACGATTAAATATGATCAACATAGACTGTGATCAACTATGATCAAATATGATCAACTATGATCAACTATGATCAAATATGATCAAATATGATTAACATGATCAAATATAATCAACATAGACTGTGATCAACTATGATCAAATATGATCAACTATGATCAAATATGATCAACTATGATCAAATATGATCAACTATGATCAAATATGATTAACTATGATCAACTATGATCAAATATGATTAACTATTATCAAATATGATCAACTATGATCAAATATGATTAACATGATCAACTATGATCAAATATGATCAAATATGATTAACATGATCAAATATGATTAACATGATCAAATATAATCAACATAGACTGTGATCAACTATGATAAAATATGATCAACTATGATCAAATATGATTAACTATGATCAACTATGATCAAATATGATTAACTATGATCAACTATGATCAAATATGATCAACTATGATCAAATATGATTAACATGATCAAATATGATCAAATATCATTGACTATGATCAACTATGATCAAATATGATCAAATATGATTAACATGATCAAATATGATTAACATGATCAAATATAATCAACTACGATCAAATATGATCAACATAGACTGTGATCAACTATGATCAAATATGATCAACTATGATCAAATATGATCAACTATGATCAAATATGATTAACATGATCAAATATGATCAAATATCATTGACTATGATCAACTATGATCAAATATGATTAACATGATCAAATATGATTAACATGATCAAATATGATCAACTATGATCAAATATGATTAACATGATCAAATATGATCAAATATCATTGACTATGATCAACTATGATCAAATATGATTAACATGATCAAATATAATCAACTACGATCAAATATGATCAACATAGACTGTGATCAACTATGATCAAATATGATCAACTATGATCAAATATGATCAAATATGATTAACATGATCAAATATGATCAAATATCATTGACTATGATCAACTATGATCAAATATGATTAACATGATCAAATATGATCAAATATCATTGACTATGACCAACTATGATTAAATATCATTGACTATGATCAACTATGATCAAATATGATCAACTATGATCAACTATGATCAAATATGATTAACATGATCAAATATCATTGACTATGATCAAATATGATCAACTATGATCAACTATGATCAAATATGATTAACATGATCAAATGTGATCAAATATCATTGACTATGATCAAATATGATTAACACTTGCCACTTGGACACAAGCCTGGGGCTGATCACCCCGGGCTGGGTCGCCCGGGCGAGGGTGTATGAAGATCAAAGACCCGAAACACCCTATGACCCCGGGTTCTTCACTGACGATGTGTCCAAGTAGCACCAGAGGGTGTATTCAAATTCAACTCATCTGGCCTAGCCAGTGACCTCCAGGAAAGTCTGGATGACAACCAAGAACAGAGTGGTGACTGCTGGAGAGACAGTGGACAGCTCGGAGAGACGGCAACCGGGGCAGGAAGGGTTAGCCCCCCAACCTGCAGCTCCTGAGAAGGAGCACCCTATCTTGCTACGAAGAACCCCACAGAAATATACCCCCAGGGATGCCCGAGAGGGGGGGAGGATGAGCATCCCAAATGGACGGATCCACCGGTATTGACCCAGGCAAATGGACAAAGGATTACGAGAGCAGTATGTATCTGCGGCAAGGTCTGCAAAAACCTGAAAGGCCTGAAGATCCACCAGGCAAAGATGGCCTGCCTCAAGAGGGACCAAGTGAAGCAACGCTCAGGACCGGTAGCTGGTACATCAGTACCTATCGTGCTGGCGACAGATCCTGGTGAGACGGAGGAGGAGCCAGGTCCGGAATCTCCCCACAGTACCCGGAACCTCCAAGCTCCACAAGTCCCTCCACAAAGCAGGAGATCGGAACACCGAAGGGTGAAGTGGCCTGCCGCTAACAACAAGGAGTGGCCGAAGCTGGATGAGGACATTGACAACTGCCTGGAAGCCATCCTGAAGGGCAGTGTAGACCAGAAACTCCAGACCATGTGCACCATTATAATGAATATGGGCGCAGAGCGGTTTGGTGTCAAAGAGAAACGAGAAGCAAGCAAGCCAGCGAAGCTCAATCGGCGAGAGGTCAAGATCAGCCAGTTGAGACAAGAACTTAAATCCCTGCGACGTCAGTTCAAGATGTCTAAGGATGACTCAGAAAGGATGGGCCTGTCAGACCTCACAAACATTATAAGGAAGAGGCTGATCTCTTTGAGAAGGGCAGAATGGCACCGAAAGAAGGGTAAGGAAAGGGCCCACAAGCGCAACACCTTCATCAGCAATCCCTTCGGCTTCACCAAAAAACTTCTGGGCCAGAAGCGCAGCGGACACCTTGCATGCCCAGTAGAGGAGATCGACCATCATCTCCACGCCACCTTCAGTGACACCATGAGGGACATAGAGCTGGGACCTTGTAGGGGACTGGTGGCACCACCGGAACCGAGGACCCAGTTCAACAGTGCAGAACCCACCTTGAAGGAGGTGGATGATGCGATTAGAGCAGCTAGATTCAGCTCTGCCCCCGGTCCCAGTGGGGTCCCCTACAAGGTTTACAAGCAGTGTCCACTGCTCTGCAGACATCTCTGGAAGATCCTGAAGGTGATTTGGCGGAGAGGGAAAGTTGCTGCGCAGTGGAGGTACGTCGAGGGAGGAGACCTAGCTACTCTGTGGCTCGACTTGGCCAACGCCTACGGATCTATTCCACACAAGCTCGTTGAAACCGCACTAGCAAAACACCATGTCCCGGACAAGATCCGCAGCCTTATCATGGACTATTACAGCAGCTTCAGCGTGCGAGTCTCCTCAGGGCAAGTAACATCTGCTTGGCATCGTCTGGAAAAGGGGATAATCACCGGGTGTACCATCTCTGTAACCCTCTTTTCCCTGGCCATGAACTTGATAGTCAAGTCAGCAGAGGTGGAATGCAGAGGACCCAAGTCAAGATCAGGGACTCGGCAACCCCCCATAAGGGCCTTTATGGACGACTTAACAGTGATGACAACACCTGTTCCTGGGTGCAGGTGGCTTCTTCAGGGGCTGGAGCGGTTCATCTCCTGGGCAAGGATGAGCTTTAAGCCAGCTAAGTCCAGGTCTTTAGTCTTGAAGAAGGGCAAAGTGTCTGACCGGTTCCGCTTTGCCTTGGGAGAGACAACGATTCCGTCTGTGACTGAAAAACCAGTCAAGAGTCTGGGCAAGACCTTCTACAGCTCTCTGAAGGACTCTGCTGCCATACTACAAGCAAAGAGTGACCTGACCAACTGGCTCACAGCAATAGACAAATGTGACCCACCACCACGAAACCAGGCATAAGTGTCTGGAAATCAAAACTGAGTTATCTGTGTAGATTGGTAGAGTGGAAACTAAGGTTTAAGATGGTGAAAAAATGATGTTTCTATCACAAGTAGAACCAAAGTTATGGTCATTTTAATATCCACATTTGGACATATTTTACAATTTGCATATTTTTAGATATTGTCCGTTAAAGTTTTGGACTGTTTTGGGGTAGGAAGTCCTTAGCAACGCATAATAATTTGTATCCGATTGACACAAATTGTTGACAGATGTTAAAGGACACTCTGATGGACATGTCACAGAAGTTTTATATATTATAATAATAGGACAGAAGTGTGACGTATTATAATCATTTGGCTTACACCATTGGACAGAACATTCAATATAAGCTTTTACCTCGTACCAAACACTTGGGTGTTTACCCACGGAACGGAGATCGTTTTGTTCGGCGAAAAGAGGTGGAAGTCGTCTTTGTCTTTGCTCAGCAATACCTGAACTTTTGTCACCGCTTAAATAATTGACCCAATAAACACCTTTATTGATTGGATTTCAATGTAATGACCACAGGAAGTGAACATAGAGGTGTTAAGGTACCGTTTTTTGATAAGGTGTAAACACTAATAACAAATCACCTTCCAGCCTAAATTTGGCTGTAGCTCTGAACGGCTCAGCGCCACTTATGCCTGGTTTCGTGGTGGCGGGTCACAAATCAGGCCTCCTGGGGAAATTCAAAGCTTGGATCTACCAGCATGGAGTCTTGCCAAGAATACTCTGGCCGCTGCTAATTTACGAAGTACCAACAACAACGGTTGAGGCTCTAGAGAAGTCCATCAGCCAGTTTCTCAGGAGATGGCTGGGGCTCCCTCGGTCCTTGAGCAGCATTGCCCTGTACAGCAATTCTACCAAGCTGCTCCTCCCATTCAGTGGGCTTACAGAGGAGTTTAAAGTCACCAAGGCCAGAGAGGTGTTAATGTACAGGGACTCCACAGACACCAAGGTCGCAGCAGCAGGGATCCTCGTAAAGACCGGGAGGAAGTGGCAGGCACAAGAAGCCATCACTCAAGCCGAGATGCGACTAAGGCACAAAACGCTGGTGGGCTCAGTGGCAACGGGACGAGCTGGCCTGGGTTGCTTCCCGAAGCCACGCTACGACCAGGCTTGTGGAAAGGAGAGGAGCCGCCTGATTCAGGATGAGATTCGAGCAGAGATAGACGAAGATCGCTGCACGAAGATGGTTGGCATGTCCAAACAAGGAGCATGGACCAGGTGGGAGCAAGCAGAGTCACGCAAAATCACCTGGGCCGACCTCTGGAAAGCGGACTCGTTTCGCATAAAGTTTCTCGTCCAGTCAGTGTACGATGTCCTCCCAAGCCCAGCCAACTTTCATATCTGGGGTTTAGCAGACACTCTTGAATGCAAGCTGTGCCAGGAAAGGGGCACCCTGGAGCACATCTTGAGCTGCTGCTCAAAAGCATTAGGGGAGGGGCGGTACCACTGGCGCCATGATCAAGTGTTGAGAGCTGTAGCAGACTCCATCTGTACAGCTATGCAGCACAGCAAATCCCAGGCCGCCCCCAAACAATCAATCACCTTCATCAGAGCAGGGCAGAAGGCAGCACACCATCGGCCGAGCTCTACAGGAGGGCTCCTCGCCACCGCCCGCGATTGGCAGCTTCAAGTGGACCTTGGAAGACAGCTGAAGTTCCCAGCCCACATTACAACCACTTTGCTTCACCCCGATATGGTTATAACATCTGAGTCCACCAAGCAAGTGGTCATCCTGGAACTGACTGTCCCCTGGGAGGACCGCATTGAAGAGGCTCATGAGCGGAAGAAGGCCAAATATGCAGGGCTCAGCATGGAGTGTCGTAACAATGGCTGGAAAGCCCGCTGTGAGCCTGTGGAGGTCGGTTGTCGAGGCTTTGCCAGCCAGTCACTCATTAGGACCTTTAAACTCCTTGGAGTGAAAGGCCTACAACTAAAGAAAGCCACTAGGAGAATACTGGAGGCTGCAGAGAGGGCCTCACGGTGGCTGTGGATCCGCAGGGGGGATCCGTGGAGCAACTTGCCACTTGGACACAAGCCTGGGGCTGATCACCCCGGGCTGGGTCGCCCGGGCGAGGGTGTATGAAGATCAAAGACCCGAAACACCCTATGACCCCGGGTTCTTCACTGACGATGTGTCCAAGTAGCACCAGAGGGTGTATTCAAATTCACATGATCAAATATCATTGACTATGATCAACTATGATCAACTATGATCAAATATGATCAAATATGATTAACATGATCAACTATCATTGACTATGATCAACTATGATCAAATATGATCAACTATCATCGACTACGGTCAACTATGATTAACTATGATCGACTGTGATCAAATATGATCGACTATGATTAACTATGATCGACTATGATCAAATATGATCGACTATGATTAACTATGATCGACTATGATCAAATATGATCGACTGTGATTAACTATGATCAAATATCATCGACTGTGATTAACTATGATCAAATATGATCGACTGTGATTAACTATGATCAAATATGATCGACTGTGATTAACTATGATCGACTGTGATTAACTATGATCAAATATGATCGACTGTGATTAACTATGATTAAATATGATAGAGTTCTGCTGGAACTCAACATGATTAACCCCTGAGTACACGGTCACCGTTATCTCACAATAATGAATAAATAAGTAAATAAATAAATAATGGCATTTGTGATTTAATGGAAAATCTGACATTACACACCTGTGTTTTTTGTCATTTAGAAAATAAATATTGGTAAAGTTTTTTGCTTATGTCCGATGGAAAGGTTCAAGGTTTGTCATTCAACATGTTTAAAACAAATATGAAGAACCAAATGTGTTCCTTAGACCAAACATAAAATAATAATAAAAATATAATAATAAATAACCAGTTGCTAAAGTCATCACTAAAACTATGTTAAAAAAGTGTTAAGTGTTAAAAGTGTTAGTGTTAAGTGTTAAAGTGATAGTGTTAAGTGTTAAAGTGTTAGTGTTAAGTGTTAAAGTGTTAGTGTTAAGGTCAAATACAGATGAACAGAATGCATTATGGTCCAGAATTCATTCGTCTCACAGCCTCAGGAAAGAAGCTGCTCTTCAGCCTCGATGGAAAATCCCAAAGTGTAAAAATGTGCAAAGTACAGCTGTACGATATTTGAGAAAAAAGATAGTGCAATTTTTTTTTTTAAATGTTGTTCCTCCGGCAGAGTTTTCATGACACTGAAACTTATGTGACATAAAAACAATTTAGAAACATTAGTAAACAGGTCTGTTTGTCTGTGTCTCCATGGTAACACACACACTTTCTCCACCTAGACCAGCGCTGTTAGTATCAACAGTTGAGGCCAACGGTGCAGAAGAGTATATGACCCACACACTATCATCAGCTTAAACACAACTGGTCCAAACTTGGACTCCTCAAGCCCGGACACGTGGACCCCCCCCCCCCCCCACAGAGGTGGCTGCCAGCATCATAGGTGGCATCTGTGGGAGGAATTAGAAGTGCGTCTGTGGCGGTGGATTTCCAGCTAAGCTAAGAGCTAACCTGTTCAGACCGCCGCTTCCATCAGTCCTGCTCGCCAACGTACGCTCACTGGAAAACAAAGTGGACTACCTGAAGATTTAAACACCAAACATGATCCACCAGACTCATGCATCCTCATTCTGACCCAGACCTGGATCAACTCTTCTGTCCCGGACACCCACATTAGCCTGGACCCACTAAAATATAAATAACAACACATATTTATACAAAATCTGTTCATTTGTATCATTTTAAAGGGGTTAGGGGGTAGTACTGGGGGTTTAGGGGGTAGTATTGGGGGTTTAGGGGTAGTATTGGGGGTTTAGGGGGTAGTATTGGGGTTTAAGGGGTAGTATCGGGGGTTTAGGGGGTAGTATTGGGGGTTTAGGGGGGTAGTATTGGGGGTTTGGGGGTAGTATTGAGGGTTTAGGGGGGTAGTATTGGGGGTTTAGGGGGTAGTATTGGGGGTTTAGGGGGTAGTATTGGGGGTTTAGGGGGTAGTATTGGGGGTTTAGGGGGGTAGTATTGAGGGTTTAGGGGGTAGTATTGGGGGTTTAGGGTGTAGTATTGGGGGTTTAGGGGGTAGTATTGGGGGTTTAGGGGGTAGTATTGGGGGTTTAGGGGGGTAGTATTGAGGGTTTAGGGGGGTAGTATTGGGGGTTTAGGGGGTAGTATTGGGGGTTTAGGGGGTAGTATTGGGGGTTTAGGGTGTAGTATTGGGGGTTTAGGGGGTAGTATTGGGGGTTTAGGGGGTTGTATTGGGGGTTTAGGGGGTAGTATTGGGGGTTTAGGGGGTAGTATTGAGGGTTTAGGGGGTAGTATTGGGGGTTTAGGGGGTAGTATTGGGGGTTTAGGGGGTAGTATTGGGGGTTTAGGGGGTAGTATTGAGGGTTTAGGGGGTAGTATTGGGGGTTTAGGGTGTAGTATTGGGGGTTTAGGGGGTAGTATTGGGAGTTTAGGGGGTAGTATTGAGGGTTTAGGGGGTAGTATTGGGGGTTTAGGGGGGTAGTATTGAGGGTTTAGGGGGTAGTATTGGGGGTTTAGGGTGTAGTATTGGGGGTTTAGGGGGTAGTATTGGGGGTTTAGGGGGTAGTATTGGGGGTTTAGGGGGGTAGTATTGAGGGTTTAGGGGGGTAGTATTGGGGGTTTAGGGGGGTAGTATTGAGGGTTTAGGGGGGTAGTATTGAGGGTTTAGGGGGGTAGTATTGGGGGTTTAGGGGGTAGTATTGGGGGTTTAGGGGGTAGTATTGGGGGTTTAGGGGGTAGTATTGGGGGTTTAGGGGGGTAGTATTGAGGGTTTAGGGGGGTAGTATTGGGGGTTTAGGGGGTAGTATTGGGGGTTTAGGGTGTAGTATTGGGGGTTTAGGGGGTAGTATTGGGGGTTTAGGGGGTAGTATTGGGGGTTTAGGGTGTAGTATTGGGGGTTTAGGGGGTAGTATTGGGGGTTTAGGGGGTAGTATTGGGGGTTTAGGGTGTAGTATTGGGGGTTTAGGGGGTAGTATTGGGGGTTTAGGGGGTTGTATTGGGGGTTTAGGGGGTAGTATTGGGGGTTTAGGGGGTAGTATTGAGGGTTTAGGGGGTAGTATTGGGGGTTTAGGGGGTAGTATTGGGGGTTTAGGGGGTAGTATTGGGGGTTTAGGGGGTATTTAAATGGTTCAAAGCTCTTTACATTAGCTTCACATTCACACACACTCATACACCAGTAGGGTTCTAAGGTCAAAGGTCAGTCCTACTGGGGGCCTAAGTCAGGGTTCAGTGTCTTGCCCAAGGACACTGTGGCTAAAACCTTATCTTTTAAAATGTTTTTCTTTTATGGATAATGTCATATTACATCTGTCCCAGAGACAACGGTTGAATTATGTTAATACTGAATGTGTTAAATAAAGGTGTTGTGAACCTGTTTTTATTATTGTTTTTATTTACTGTGCTTTGTGTTCCTTGTTTTTAATTGCACTGTAGTTTTTTTATTATTGTGTTTTTATTGATCAGACACCATGGTTCCTCCTTTTCCCTTTAAGTGTCTTTAGAAACTGCCAAATGCCAAATGTTGAAATAGATCAGGTCCATATCAGGACAGGTCCACACATGCACCAGTTCACTTCACCTTTGACCTCTAGTGACCCTCACTCTCTGGGGTCACCACAGAACAGAGTTGCTTTTGTTTTATTCCAGTTGTGATGAACCATGTTAGACGTGACTTTTAAATACGTAAAGTTCTTCACATGTTTACACATAAACATCCTGCTTTTGTATCGTCTACATGAACCACCTACACAAACCCTTCTTACTCTACTTTCATCTGACTTTGAAATTCTGAACTAAACACCACTGAACGACCACATCGACAGGTTATTGTCTGATTCAAAAACATCTTACTGTCCTTTTCCTTCCTTTGTTTACCTTTGGAATAATATGACAAATGTTTACTATCGGTTTATTTGATGCTTCAACCGCAACTCACTCACATTTAAGGAAAATATTACTTTTCGTCGCATTATCCACCCGATCTGAGCTTGATCCGTGCTTCAACCACGCATCTCAAATATATATATATATATATATATATATATATATATATACACACATACTGCTATCTACAAAACAACAGCTGTGTGGTGACGGCACTCACACACATTAGTGTTCGACACTGAACATACGTTTGACTGTCGTCCTTCTGTAACTGAAAGAATAAAATAAATATTAATAATTAGAAACAAATAAATAAATATAATTACAATTTTAATTAAATAAAGGAATTTAAAAATACAAAAATGTATATAAAAAATTTATTAAAAAAAAGAATACAAATAAATAAAAAACAACATTTAAAAATTAAAAAAATTAAATAAACAAAAAATTTAAAAATGAACAAAATAAAAATAAATGAATAAATAAAAAAAACATAAAAATTAAAACTTTTTTTAAATGAATAAAAAAATAAATGAATACAAATAAATGATAATAAATAAAGGAAGAATGTTAAAATGAAAATACAAAAGATTTTTTATTTTAAATAAAGTTAAATAAAATAATAAATACAAATAAAAAACAAATAAAACACAAATAAAATTATTTTATAAAAAAATACAAATACATTTAAAAAAATTTAATTAAATAAAGAAGTGTAAAAGTAATTAAAATAAAAAAAACCCCAAACAAATAAATAAAAGTAATGACCTGTCATGTGACTATTACGAACGACGCTCAAACATTATATTGTGTAAATGATTTTATTCTTCTGTTATAAACTGTAGACAGTAAAAACTGACCAATCACAGATCAGGTGTAAAAAGTGTGTGTTGAACCCAGACTGAACTGGTTTCACTGGTTTCTTGGTGTATTTGGATGCTAATGCTATTGCTAATGTTAGCATAGTTTTGTTTTTAGGTTGTTAGGCAAATAAAAGAAAACACACACAATCACAGCAACGATGTCTGAGTGAAAAAAAACCACAGCAAAGACATGACGACCCACAGTGGAGTGGATGGGCGGTGGGGTTAGACACAGGGGGGAGGGGTCAGAGGTCAAAGCAGACGGAGGAGAGGATTAGATACCTGATGTAAAAATCAAAATACAAACTTCTTTTCCTTGACAGCAAACCAAAGGGAAAAAAGGACAGAAGGAATGTGACAGCATTAAAGCCAGCCGTGGAAATGACCCCTACGGAGGTCAAAGGTCAAAAGTAAAAAAAACCAACACAGAGTAGAGTCAAGGCCGGCCGTTTCCATGGCGACTAGCATCTAAATGTCACAGCTTCGGCCAGTTCGTGTCATGGATTTGAATTAAAATATTATGACATTTACATGTTGAAAAAAGTCTCACATTTGTGATCAGAAAAAAAAAACATCTGAACCAAAATAAATAAATAAAAACTGGTTACCGCAGAAACCACACCGATCATGTGACCAAACTTCAGCTACAGTGTGTGTGTGTGTGTGTGTGCGCAGACACATGCATTAGAAAGGGTCCAATCCGACCCGTCGATCAATATTAACAATCAATGGATCAGAACCAGTAAAATAAGAACACAATAACCGATAAATGATGACAACGTACTACATGTAATAAAAGGTTACAAAGACATTATTATGACAATAAAATTACACCATTTAACACATGATAAGATGCACTGGACTATAAGGTCTAAGATCTACGGTCTAAGATCTGAGGTCTAGGGTCTAAGGTCTAGAGTCTAAGGTCAGAGGTCTAAGGTCTACGCTCTAAGATCTGAGGTCTATGGACTAAGGTCTAAGGTCTGAGGTCTAAGATCTAAAGTCTGAGGTGTACGGTCAAAGGTTTCAGGTCTACGGCCTAAGATCTACGGTGTGAGGTCTACGGTCTAAGATCTATGGTCTAAAGTCTACGTTCTAAGGTCTGAGGTCTACGGTCTAAGGCCTAAGGTGTAAGGCCTGAGGTCTACGGTCTAAGATCTATGGTCTTAGGTCTACGGTCTAAGGTTTCAGGTCTACAGTCTAAGATCTATGGTCTGATGTCTAAGGTCTACAGTCTGAGGTCTACAGTCTAAGATCTACGGTCTACAGTCTAAGGTATTAGGTCTACAGTCTAAGGTTTCAAGTCTACAGTCTAAGATCTATGGTCTGAGGTCTACGGTCTAAGGTCTACAGTCTGGAGTCTAAAGTCTACGATCCACGGTCTACGGGCTAAGGTGTGGGGTCTAAGTTGTACGGTCTATGGTCTACGGTCTGAGGTCTATGATCTAAGGTCTACTGTCTACGGTCTATGGTCTGAGGTCTAAGGTCTACGGTCTGAGGTCTACGGTCTAAGGTCAAAGGTTTCAGGTCTACGGTCTGTGGTCTACGGTCTGAGGTCTATGGTCTGTGGTCTGAGGTCTATGGTCTGAGGTCTAAGGTCTATGGTCTGAGGTCTATGGTCTGAGGTCTATGGTCTGAGGTCTAAGGTCTATGGTCTAAGGTCTATGGTCTCAGGTCTACGGTCGGAGGTCTACAGTCTACAGACTACGGTCTGAGGTCTACTGTCTGTGGTCTGAGGTCTGTGGTCTGAGGTCTATGGTCTGAGGTCTAAGGTCTATGGTCTGAGGTCTATGGTCTGAGGTCTACGGTCTGTGGTCTGAGGTCTATGGTCTGAGGTCTATGGTCTGAGGTCTACGGTCGGAGGTCTACAGTCTACAGACTATGGTCTGAGGTCTACGGTCTGTGGTCTGAGGTCTATGGTCTGAGGTCTAAGGTCTAGGATCTGAGGTCTACGGTCTAAGATCTAAAGTCTGAGGTGTACGGTCAAAGGTTTCAGGTCTACGGCCTAAGATCTACGGTGTGAGGTCTATGGTCTAAAGTCTACGGTCTAAGACCTGAGGTCTACGGTTGAAGGTCTACGGACTAAGGTCTACGGTCAATGTGCTGAGGTCTATGGTCTAAGATCTACGGTCTAAGGCCTACGGTCTAAAGTTTCAGGTCTACGGTCTAAGATCTACAGTGTGAGATCGACAGTCTAACATCTATGGTCTAAAGTCTACCGTCTGAGGTCTATGGTCTAAGGTCTATGGTCTAAGGCCAAAGGTATAAGGTGTAAGGTCTGAGGTTTGAGGTCTACGGTATGAGGTCTATGTTCTAAGATCTAGGGTCTGAAGTCTATGGTCTAAGGTCTACAGTCTGAGGTCTACGGTCTTAGGTACGGTCTCAGCTCAGTGGTCTAAGGTCTAAGGTCTGAGTTCTATGGTGTGAGATCTAAGGTCTTAGGTCTATGATCTAAGGTATCAGGTCTATGGTCTGAGGTCTATGGTCTAAGATCTACGGTGTTAGGTCTATGGTCTAAGATCTATGTTCTAAAGTCTACCGTCTAACGCCTAAGGTCTACAGTCTACGGTCTAAGATCTGAGGTCTACGGTCGAAAGTCTATGGACGAAGGACTACGGTCTGAGGTCTTAGGTCTAACATATGAGGTCTACGGTCTAAGGTTTGAGCTCTAAGATCTAAAGTCTGAGGTGTACGATCAAAGGTTTCAGGTCTACGGTCTGCGATCTATGGTCTAAAGTCTACCGTCTAAGGTCTACGGTCTAAGACCTGAGGATTATGGTTGAAGGTCTACGGCCTAAGGTCTACGGTCTGAGGTCTACGGTCTAATGGCCAATGGTCTAAGGTCTATGGTCTAAGGCCTAAGGCCAAGGTATAAAGTCTGAGGTTTGAGGTCTATGGTCTAAGACAGGCATGGGAAAACCATTCCTAAAGGGCCGGTGTGGCTGCAGGTTTTTGTTAGAACCAAACAGCATCACACCAGACTGGACTCAATTAATCAATGTCAGTTTTCAGAGTTGATTGGTCAAACTGTCAACTCTTGGTTGGTTGGAACAAAAACCTGCAGCCACACCGGCCCTTAGTTTGCCCATGCCTGGTCTAAGATCTAGGGTCTGAAGTCTATGGTCTATGGCAGGGGTGTCAAAGTGCGGTCCACGAGGGCCGGGGTCCTGCATGTTTTAGATGTTTTCCTCTTCCATTCCACCTGGAGGTCATTACATCATTATCAGTCTGATGAGGAACTGATAATTAACTCTTTAAGTGTCAGTGCTGATGTGTTATGAATGGATGATTTAGTTTAAATATTCAGAAAAATTCAACAGTTTTACTTTATTTTGTCAAAAAGCAAGAGGTGTTTTTTTATTATTTTATTTAAATTTTTTTTTAAATTGCTGTGACCAAATGTCAATACTAGTTGTCTTCTTTAGTAATTTTTTTCCAAAGTTTTCCACATTTTGTAAATATTTATTAGTTTTTGTTCATTTTGGGTTTTTTTCTACATTTTGGTTCTTTCAATTTTTCTTTGATTTTCTGACATTTGTGTTTTACTTTACTCATGATACCAATTACTTTGTTAGTTCTCAGGAATTAAAGGGTTAAACTGAATCACATAGAAGAGGGAAATATCTAAAACATGCAGGACACCGGCCCTCTAGGACTGGAGTTTGACACCTGTGGTCTACGGTCTAAGGTCTACGGTCTTAGGACCGTAGACCTTAGACCGTAGATCTTAGACTGTATACCTATATATATATATATATATATATATATATATATATATATATACATTCTAGTGTTGTTATGGTAACGGTTGTTATGGTAAGAGTTGTGTAGTTTTTCAGGTATTTGTTTGACCCTCTCTCTCTTGTCAGTATCTGGTCCAGATGTGGACATGTTACAAAAACACACATACAGGAAGTGGGCGGGGTCAGTGTTACCTCTTCTGTTTGTAGGTGAGCATAGCTTCAGAGATGGGGAACTGGTGCGACATGTTGGCACCGGCCAGATACTGGACCACCCGACCCGCTACGTCGATGTTATCTGCAGGATGACACCAGAGGAACATCAACCACCCAAACAGGAAACAGGAAACAGGAAACACTTCCATTATTTACGTGTGGATGCCTGAGGCAGTTCCAAATGTCAGTTTAGGTTTTTTTATTACGGCTGCACGATACATGAAGAGAAAGTGACACTGCGATTTTAGTTCTTTTAATCCTGCGATATATACTGGGATATGAAAAAATACTTAAGAGTAAATATAAGAGTGGTGGTAAAAATAAAATAAATGAACAAAAAAAATACTGAAAAAAAAGGCATGAATAAAATTAAATGAAAAAAAGACACAGAAACAAAAGAAATAAATGAGTAAAAAATAAATAAATAAAATACATAAATAAAAGAATAAAAATTAAATAAAATTATTATTATTTTTTAAATAGATGAATAAATATACATACAAATAAATAAAAATATTAATAACCAGACTTCTATCCATCACTTGAAGTAAATGTAACCATGTGTTTGGTTGGTGAAAGGAAGAAATATCTGCTGTTCACTTCATATGTGAATCTGTTTGTTACTGTTTGTGGACTGAGTCACTTCTATTAAAGCTCCTCCCATTTTATGTTAAAGCTCCTCCCATTTTCTGTGAGTAAGGGACTTTCCCCGTTGCCATGGAAACTGGCCTGTAGTTCCACACGCAGACACAGAGAGCTGACTAAAGCCTGTCTGAATGTTAAACCATGCCCCTGAACTGCTGTGATTTTTTGGAAAACTGTAAATAATTCATGAAAACAAAGTTGATCATTAGTGACAGGAGGGTGTGAGGAACAAGTAGATATATTTATTTTTCCTGTACTGTGAAAAATAAGTGAGATACAGCAGTTTTAAAACCACTGAACTCACCAAAATATAGCAGATCTGTTTGTCAGTCATGTTAAAGCCCCGCCCACAGTGTTTGTCAATCATGTTAAAGCTCCTCCCACAGTCTTAATTGTCTGCAGGTGTTTCATAGTGCCAGGAGCACTGTTGCCATGGTGATGAGCAGTGGCGGGAACTTCAAAGGGCAGACTCATAGACAGCTCCACACTCTGTTACATGGAAAAAATAGGTGTGAACATACTGCCGAACTACTGCCATTTTTGGTAAAAGTGTAAATAATTGGTGAAAACAAAGTTGATGATGAGTGACAGGAGGGTGTGAGGAACAAGTACATGTACTTTTTATGTGTGTACTGTGAAAAATAAGTGAGTTAGAACAATTTAAAAAACACTGAACTCAACATGAGACAGAAATGATTTTTCCAATAGAAGTCTATTGACAGAAATCCCTGACATCATCCCAAACAGGTTCCTGTCATTTCACTTTAAAAAGAGCTAGATCTTCAAACCCTGGTTTGTTTGAATTCTCACAACCATGGCAACATTTGTGGAAAAGATTGTTTGTCTACTATTTATGGTTTTGTCGTGAGGACGAGTTATTGAGACATTTTTCAGCTTCATTTTTTCTTCTCTCGTGCTCTAGCGATGACATCACCCACTGATAAAAAGTCAGATTTTGGTCTTTTCAGGGTGGATTTACTGAGTTCTCTATCGACAACCGTAAATCACACCCTCATGACAATCACATCCTAAAGACACCACAAAAATGACTGTGTTTGAAAGTTTAAATGAAGTCTGTGCCACAAAGTATGAAGAAGCAGGAGTGTTTTTGTCTGTCCCATTAAGAATGAATGGAGTTTTATTTGGTATAATAATGCGAAATCTGTACGAAATATCGTAATTATGAGACCATACGTGTAATCTATGGGACAATCTGAAGAATTTTCCTATTTACTACAGAACACTACGATGTATGGTTTGGGAGTTATAGCTACGTAAACATGGCCCATTCATTTCAGATGAACATTTATGACTGTTTTAAAATGTTATTTTAAATCCATGTCAACCCTGATACAACAAGCGTTTAGACGAGGCTGCATAAATGTTTGGTTTAGTTACAGCGGTGCGGGCCGCATTTTCTTTTCAAATTTTTTGGTATAACTCAGAAGTCAGTCATAATAATAAATATGAGGAACATTATTCCTTGTGTGTTTGCATCACATGGAGAATAACGGCAGGAGTTGTGATGGGAATACTGTACACATGGAAAAACATAGGAATGTACCTGCTCACACTGCAATACTGCAGTACCTGATGGTTCAGTACCTTATGGTTCAGTACCTGATGGTTCAGTACCTGATGGTTCAGTACCTGATGGTTCAGTACCTGAGGGTTCAGTACCTGAGGGTTCAGTACCTGATGGTTCAGTACCTGATGGTTCAGTACCTGAGGGTTCAGTACCTGATGGTTCAGTACCTGAGGGTTCAGTACCTGAGGGTTCAGTACCTTATGGTTCAGTACCTGATGGTTCAGTACCTGATGGTTCAGTACCTGAGGGTTCAGTACCTGATGGTTCAGTACCTGAGGGTTCAGTACCTGATGGTTCAGTACCTGAAGGTTCAGTACCTTATGGTTCAGTACCTGATGGTTCAGTACCTGAGGGTTCAGTACCTGAGGGTTCAGTACCTGATGGTTCAGTACCTGAGGGTTCAGTACCTTATGGTTCAGTACCTGATGGTTCAGTACCTTATGGTTCAGTACCTGATGGTTCAGTACCTGAGGGTTCAGTACCTGATGGTTCAGTACCTTATGGTTCAGTACCTGATGGTTCAGTACCTGAGGGTTCAGTACCTGAGGGTTCAGTACCTGATGGTTCAGTACCTGATGGTTCAGTACCTGATGGTTCAGTACCTGAGGGTTCAGTACCTGAGGGTTCAGTACCTGATGGTTCAGTACCTGATGGTTCAGTACCTGATGGTTCAGTACCTGATGGTTCAGTACCTTATGGTTCAGTACCTGATGGTTCAGTACCTGAGGGTTCAGTACCTGAGGGTTCAGTACCTGATGGTTCAGTACCTGATGGTTCAGTACCTGATGGTTCAGTACCTGAGGGTTCAGTACCTGATGGTTCAGTACCTGAGGGTTCAGTACCTGAGGGTTCAGTACCTTATGGTTCAGTACCTGATGGTTCAGTACCTGATGGTTCAGTACCTGAGGGTTCAGTACCTGATGGTTCAGTACCTGAGGGTTCAGTACCTGATGGTTCAGTACCTGAAGGTTCAGTACCTTATGGTTCAGTACCTGATGGTTCAGTACCTGAGGGTTCAGTACCTGAGGGTTCAGTACCTGATGGTTCAGTACCTGAGGGTTCAGTACCTGATGGTTCAGTACCTGAGGGTTCAGTACCTTATGGTTCAGTACCTGATGGTTCAGTACCTTATGGTTCAGTACCTGATGGTTCAGTACCTGAGGGTTCAGTACCTGATGGTTCAGTACCTTATGGTTCAGTACCTGATGGTTCAGTACCTGATGGTTCAGTACCTGAGGGTTCAGTACCTGAGGGTTCAGTACCTGATGGTTCAGTACCTGAGGGTTCAGTACCTTATGGTTCAGTACCTGATGGTTCAGTACCTTATGGTTCAGTACCTGATGGTTCAGTACCTGAGGGTTCAGTACCTTATGGTTCAGTACCTTATGGTTCAGTACCTTATGGTTCAGTACCTGATGGTTCAGTACCTGAGGGTTCAGTACCTGATGGTTCAGTACCTGATGGTTCAGTACCTTATGGTTCAGTACCTGAGGGTTCAGTACCTGATGGTTCAGTACCTGATGGTTCAGTACCTTATGGTTCAGTACCTGAGGGTTCAGTACCTGAAGCAGGCGGTTCCGTCCTGCAGAACATCTCCCTCCACGCCGTGTCCATGAAGATGCTGTTGAACCTGCTGTCGAACGACGCCACGTATTTGGCCAAAGGATGAGAACCTGTGAGAAGAACATGATCTGGACTGAATACCAGCAGAACCCTGACCCCTGACCCCTGACCCCTGACCCACTGTTTCATTTTCTGTTTCCAGTATTTGTTCAGTTTTTATTTATTCTTTTCTGTCATTTTCTAGATGAAAATATTCAATTATTATCAGAATAAATGTTTTTCAACAGTTACTGGTTTAAAATAATAATGAATGATTAAATATAGGATGAACGATCCAACAGTCTGATCAGAAAATACTAATACTAATAAAATACTAATAAAATACTAATACTAATAAAATAATACTAATAAAATACTAATGAAATACTAATACTAATAAAATACTAATACTAATAAAATACTAATACTAATAAAACACTAATACTAATAAAATAATAATACTAATAAAACACTAATACTAATAAAATACTAATACTAATAAAACACTAATACTAATAAAATAATAATACTAATAAAATACTAATAAAATACTAATACTAATAAAATAATAATACTAATAAAATACTAATACTAATAAAATAATACTAATAAAATACTAATGAAATACTAATACTAATAAAATACTAATACTAATACTAATAAAATACTAATACTAATAAAATAATAATAAAATACTAATACTAATAAAATAATAATACTAATAAAATACTAATACTAATAAAATAATAATAAAATACTAATACTAATAAAATAATAATACTAATAAAATACTAATACTAATACTAATAAAATACTAATACTAATAAAATAATAATAAAATACTAATACTAATAAAATAATAATACTAATAAAATACTAATACTAATAAAATACTAATACTAATAAAAAAGTAATACTATTAAAATACTAATACTAATAAAATAATAATACTAATAAAATAATAATACTAATAAAATACTAATACTAATAAAATGCTAATACTAATGAAATACTAATACTAATAAAATACTAATACTAATAAAATACTAATAAAATAATAATACTAATAAAATACTAATACTAATAAAATACTAAAACTAATAAAATACTAATACAAATAAATTACTAATGCTAATAAAATACTAATACTAATAAAATAATAATACTATTAAAATACTAATAAAATACTAATACTAATACTAATAAAATACTAATACTAATACTAATAAAATAATAATACTATTAAAATACTAATACTAATAAAATACTAATACTAATACTAATAAAATACTAATACTAATACTAATAAAATAATAATACTATTAAAATACTAATACTAATAAAATAATAATTAAATACTAATACTAATAAAATAATACTAATAAAATACTAATGAAATACTAATACTAATAAAATACTAATACTAATAAAATACTAATAAAATACTAATACTAATAAAATAATAATACTAATAAAACACTAATACTAATAAAATAATAATACTAATAAAATACTAATAAAATACTAATACTAATAAAATAATAATACTAATAAAATACTAATACTAATAAAATAATACTAATAAAATACTAATGAAATACTAATACTAATACTAATAAAATACTAATACTAATAAAATAATAATAAAATACTAATACTAATAAAATAATAATACTAATAAAATACTAATACTAATACTAATAAAATACTAATACTAATAAAATAATAATAAAATACTAATACTAATAAAATAATAATACTAATAAAATACTAATACTAATAAAATACTAATACTAATAAAAAAGTAATACTATTAAAATACTAATACTAATAAAATAATAATACTAATAAAATAATAATACTAATAAAATACTAATACTAATAAAATACTAATACTAATGAAATACTAATACTAATAAAATAATAATACTAATAAAATACTAATAAAATAATAATACTAATAAAATACTAAAACTAATAAAATACTAATACAAATAAATTACTAATGCTAATAAAATACTAATACTAATAAAATAATAATACTATTAAAATACTAATACTAATAAAATACTAATACTAATACTAATAAAATACTAATACTAATACTAATAAAATAATAATACTATTAAAATACTAATACTAATAAAATACTAATACAAATAAAATACTAATACTAATAAAATACTAATACTAATAAAATACTAATAAAATACTAATACTAAAAAATACTAATACTAATACTAATAAAATACGAAGACTAATAAAATAATAATACTAATAAAATACTAATACTAATACTAATAAAATACTAATACTAATAAATTAATAATAAAATACTAATACTAATAAAATACTAATACTAATAAAATAATGATACTAATTAAATAATAATACTAATAAAATACTAATACTAATAAAATAATAATACTAATAAAATAATAATAAAATACTAATACTAATGAAATACTAATACTAATAAAATACTAATACTAATAAAATACTAATACTAATAAAATACTAATACTAATAAAATAATGATACTAATTAAATAATAATACTAATAAAATACTAATAAAATACTAATACTAATAAAATAATAATACTAATAAAATAATAATAAAATACTAATACTAATAAAATACTAATAAAATAATAATACTAATTAAATAATAATACTAATAAAATACTAATAAAATAATAATACTAATAAAATAATAATAAAATACTAATACTAATAAAATACTAATACTAATAAAATAATAATACTAATAAAATACTAATACTAATACTAATAAAATACTAATAAAATACTAATACTAATAAAATACTAATACTAATAAAATAATAATAAAATACTAATACTAATAAAATACTAATACTAATAAAATAATAATACTAATTAAATAATAATACTAATAAAATACTAATAAAATACTAATACTAATAAAATAATAATACTAATTAAATAATAATACTAATAAAATACTAATAAAATACTAATACTAATAAAATAATAATACTAATAAAATAATAATAAAATACTAATACTAATAAAATACTAATACTAATAAAATAATAATACTAATTAAATAATAATACTAATAAAATACTAATAAAATAATAATACTATTAAAATAATACTCATAAAATACTAATATATAAATGTTCTTCACTTCTATAGTTGTTCCACCTTCATGGTTCTTAGTTCTTTACATTAACCTCACATTCACCCATTCACACACACTCATACACCAGTAGGTTCTAAGGTCAAAGGTCAGTACTACTGGGAGACTAAGGGTTCAGTGTCTTTGTCCAAGGACACTTGGACATGTGGACACTTGAACATGTGGACAGTTGGACATGCGGACACTTGAACATGTGGACAGTTGGACATGTGGACACTTGAACATGTGGACAGTTGGACATGCGGACACTTGAACATGCGGACAATTGAACATGCGGACAATTGAACATGCGGACAATTGGACATGCGGACAGTTGGACATGTGGACAGTTAGACATGTGGACACTTGAACATGTGGACAGTTGGACAGTTGCACATGCGGACACTTGAACATGCGGACAGTTGGACATGCGGACAGTTGGACATGTGGACACTTGAACATGCGGACAGTTGGACATGTGGACAGTTGGACATGTGGACAGTTGAACATGTGGACAGTTGGACATGCGGACACTTGAACATGCGGACAGTTGGACATGCGGACAGTTGGACATGTGGACACTTGAACATGCGGACAGTTGGACATGTGGACAGTTGGACATGTGGACAGTTGGACATGTGGACAGTTGAACATGTGGACAGTTGGACATGCGGACACTTGAACATGCGGACAGTTGTACATGTGGACAGTTGGACATGCGGACACTTGAACATGCGGATAGTTGGACATGTGGACAGTTGGACATATGGACAGTTAGACATGTGGACACTTGAACATGCGGACAGTTGGACATGTGGACAGTTGGACATGTGGACAGTTGAACATGTGGACAGTTGGACATGCGGACACTTGAACATGCGGACAGTTGGACATGCGGACAGTTGGACATGTGGACAGTTGGACATGCGGACACTTGAACATGCGGACAGTTGGACATGCGGACAGTTGGACATGTGGACACTTGAACATGCGGACAGTTGGACATGTGGACAGTTGGACATGTGGACAGTTGGACATGTGGACAGTTGAACATGTGGACAGTTGGACATGCGGACACTTGAACATGCGGACAGTTGTACATGTGGACAGTTGGACATGCGGACACTTGAACATGCGGATAGTTGGACATGTGGACAGTTGGACATATGGACAGTTAGACATGTGGACACTTGAACATGCGGACAGTTGGACATGTGGACAGTTGGACATGTGGACAGTTGAACATGTGGACAGTTGGACATGCGGACACTTGAACATGCGGACAGTTGGACATGCGGACAGTTGGACATGTGGACACTTGAACATGCGGACAGTTGGACATGTGGACAGTTGGACATGTGGACAGTTGGACATGTGGACAGTTGAACATGTGGACAGTTGGACATGCGGACACTTGAACATGCGGACAGTTGTACATGTGGACAGTTGGACATGCGGACACTTGAACATGCGGATAGTTGGACATGTGGACAGTTGGACATATGGACAGTTAGACATGTGGACACTTGAACATGCGGACAGTTGGACATGTGGACACTTGGACATGCGGACAGTTGGACATGTGGACAGTTGGACATGTGGACAGTTGGACATGTGGACAGTTGGACATGTGGACAGTTGGACATGTGGACAGTTGGACATGTGGACAGTTGGACATGCGGACACTTGAACATGCGGATAGTTGGACATGTGGACAGTTGGACATATGGACAGTTAGACATGTGGACACTTGAACATGCAGACAGTTGGACATGTGGACAGTTGGACATGTGGGCACTTGGACATGCGGACACTTGGACATGCGGACAGTTGTACATGCGGACAGTTGTACATGCGGACAGTTGTACATGTGGACAGTTGTACATGTGGACAGTTGGACATGTGGACAGTTGGACAGTTGGACATGTGGACAGTTGAACATATGGACAGTTAGACATGTGGACACTTGAACATGCGGACAGTTGGACATGTGGACAGTTGGACATGCGGACACATGAACATGCGGACAGTTGGACATGTGGACAGTTGTACATGTGGACACATGAACATGCGGACAATTGTACATGTGGACAGTTGGACATGCGGACAGTTGAACATGCGGACAGTTGGACATGTGGACAGTTGTACATGTGGACACATGAACATGCGGACAGTTGTACATGTGGACAGTTGGACATGCGGACACTTGAACATGCGGACAGTTGGACATGTGGACAGTTGGACATGCGGACACTTGAACATGCGGACAGTTGGACATGTGGACAGTTGTACATGTGGACACATGAACATGCGGACAGTTGTACATGTGGACAGTTGGACATGCGGACACTTGAACATGCGGACAGTTGGACATGTGGACAGTTGGACATGCGGACACTTGAACATGCGGACAGTTGGACATGTGGACAGTTGTACATGTGGACACATGAACATGCGGACAGTTGTACATGTGGACAGTTGGACATGTGGACAGTTGTACATGTGGAAACATGAACATGCGGACACTTGAACATGCGGACAGTTGGACATGTGGACAGTTGGACATGCAGTTGCATTATGTAAAGGACACATTTAGTCCCAGTATAAGTGATGAGTTAGTCGATAGTACCATGCTCACACTACAAACTACGTTAGATATAGTTGCCCCCCTTCAGTTAAAAACTACTAAGGTTAGATGAACCTCCCCATGGTACAACGCTGACACTCGCTCCATTAAACAAACAACACGTAAATTAGAGACAATGGAGGCGATCCAACTTAGAAGATTCTCTCAATGCCTGTAAAAATATCTTAATAAAGTATAATCCATCTTTGCGTACAGCCAAAACTAGATATTACTCATCCATAATAGAAGAAAACAAGAATAATCCTAGATTCCTGTTCAGTACTGTAGCCAGACTGACAAACAGACACACCTCCGTGGAACCAGTTATTCCATCCACGCTCCATTCTGATGATTTCCTGCAGTTCTTTAACAATAAAATATCAACTATTAGAGACAAAATAGACACATTTCTCCCAAACATTAGATCAGAAAAAGCAGTGGTTTCAAACCTAGGCCTTTTTATAAATCCCTCTGTAACACTAAATAATTTCACCACTGTAGACCAAACTGATGTCATATCTATTATCATGTCTTCCAAATCATCACCTGCCTCTTAGATCCAATTACAACTAAACTCTTTAAACAGATTCTGCCCCTAATTATTAACACTGTCCTAAATATAATTAACACTTCATTAATTACTGGATATGTGCCACAGTCATTTAAATATGCTGTTATTAAACCAATTCTGAAAAAGCCTACCCTAGATCCTGACATTTTAGCCAATTATAGGCCTATATCTAATTTGTCCTTCCTGTCAAAGGTTTTAGAACGAGTAATAGTTAAACAGCTGTGCCAATTCCTGCAGGATAATAGTTTATTTGAACAGTTTCAGTCTGGCTTTCGTGCCCATCATAGCACTGAAACAGCGTTAGTTAAAGTTACTAATGACTTATTATTAGCCGCTGATGATGGATTAATATGGGTCCTGGTGTTATTAGACCTTAGTGCAGCCTTTGACACCATTGACCACAGTATCTTAGTGCACAGATTAGAATGTGATATAGGTATTAGAGGAGCAGCCCTCTGCTGCTTTAAATCATATTTATCTGATCCATAACAATTTGTTTACGTCAATCAACAATCATCGCAGTCCTCCAGAGTTAATTATGGCGTTCCTCAAGGGTCAGTCCTTGGGCCTATTTTGTTTACACTATATATGCTCCCTTTAGGTAACATCATTAGAAATCATGGCATTAATTTTCATTGTTATGCAGATGACACACAGCTATATTTATCGATTAAACCTGATCAGACCAGACAAATAGATAAACTAAGTACATGTGTCCAAGACATAAAGACTTGGATGAGTGCCAATTATCTTTTATTGAACCCTGAAAAAACTGAAGTCGTTATAATTGGTCCTAAAGATGCGAGAGACTCCCTAACTGACCACATAGTTACTGTAGACAACTTAAGTGTAACACCCAGTGACACAGTTAAACATTTAGGAGTTTTATTTGATCCACATCTTTCATTCAAAGGGTCAGAGGTCAGAGGTCAGGGCACATTAACCAAACATATAGAACAGCCTTCTTTCACCTGTGCAACTTTAACCAAAATTAGGAATATTCTGTCTAAAACGACTGCAGAAAAATTAATTCATGCATTTGTTACATCACGATTAGATTATTGTAACTCCTTACTTGTAGCGTGTCCTAAATATTCCCTAAAAAGCTTCAACTGGTTCAAAATGCAGCAGCAAGATTATTAACAGGATCAAATAGAAGAGAACACATCACCCCTGTGCTCCAAACCCTGACCCCTGACCCCTAACCCTATCACCCCTGTGCTCCAAACCCTCACCCCTGACCCCTAACCCTATCACCCCTGTGCTCCAAACCCTTCACTGGCTACCAGTTGAGTCTAGAATTAAATTTAAAATCCTCCTCCTTACATATAAAACCATTAATAGTATGGGTTAGGGTTAGGGGTCAGAGGTCAGGGGTTAATGGTATGGGCCCCTCTTATCTTAAAGATGATCTGGTTCCGTACCAGCCCAATAGAACCCTTCGTTCTCAGAATGCAGGTTTATTGAAAGTTCCTAGGGTTTCTAAAAGTACAGTAGGAGCTAGAGTCTTTAGTTACCATGGTTACTGTCTGATGGAGCTAGAGCCTTTAGTTACCATGGTTACTGTCTTATGGAGCTAGAGTCTTTAGTTACCATGGTTACTGTCTGATGGAGCTAGAGTCTTTAGTTACCATGGTTACTGTCTGATGGAATCATCTTCCCTTTAATATTAAAGACGCCGAAACAGTCTCTACATTTAAAATTAGGATGAAAACATTCCTGTTTGAGAAAGACTATGGTCAGGTTAGTTAAAAATGATGTGACTCATATATCATGTATACATGATGTATGAGTCACAGTTCAGTCTAGGCTGCCCTAGGAGTTAGAATGCTGGGGGAAGTACAGACACTGAGTTCTTTCTCTCTCTTTCTCTCTCTCACACCTGTTTCTGTCATTTTTATAACCTATCTTTCATACCAAGTCTGTTCATGACTAGTCACCTGGTGTCCCCTTTCCCCCCTCCCCCCCCGGGGGGAGTGGTGGCTCTCCTGACAGTGTCTGCACGGGAGCCATGGACGACAGGATCTGCAGTGTCTCGCCTGTGCTGACCTGTGACCCCGGACCCCCGGCCCTGCCTGTCTGCACCAGCCCCCCCTTCCTTCATTTATACATGGACGTTCATCTATAGTCTGTCCGTCCATGGGAGTGGATCTGTCCTTCAATGTGGTTCTCCTCAACATTTCTTCTTATTCCCACTGGGTTTGGAAGTTTTTTCTTGCCGAGAAGGAGGGTCTAAGGACAGGGGGAGGGTCTAAGGACAGGGGATGCTTGGGACTTTTTCATGTATTTCTGTAGCTTGATTGTGTTTTTGTAAAGCCCTCTGAGACGACTTTGTTGTGATTTAGGGCTTTATAAATAAAATTGAATTGAATTGTACATGTGGACAGTTGTACATGTGGACAGTTGTACATGTGGACAGTTGGACATGTGGACAGTTGGACATGTGGACAGTTGTACATGTGGACAGTTGTACATGTGGACAGTTGGACATGTGGACAGTTGGACATGTGGACAGTTGGACATGTGGACAGTTGGACATGTGGACAGTTGGACATGTGGACAGTTGTGCATGTGGACAGTTGGACATGTGGACAGTTGGACATGTGGACAGTTGGACATGTGGACAGTTGGACATGTGGACAGTTGGACATGTGGACAGTTGGATATGTGGACAGCCACTGTAGCAACTGAACTACAGTCAAAATAATAGTTTAAATTCCAGTCACTAAACATAATTGAATCTTTGGATAAAACACTTAAGTGTTAAAGTGTTGACGTTTATCTGATAGTATGGAAAATATAGTAGGTATAATAATAATAATAATCATAATGATCATAATAATAATAATAATAAATAAATCATAATAATAAATGTGGTCCAGTAAAGTGTTTGTTACCGATGGGAACCACCAGGAAGCGAATGTAGCTGAGCCAATCAGGCGTCTTATTGGCCAACTGCTCCACGAAGAACCTCAGGACGGTGCTCAGGTAACTCTGGTCCCCCGCCACCGCCACCTTCATGGTGGGAGGAGTCTGAGCGTTACAGTTACAGCTGGAACACCCCCCAAAAACAAACACATTCAGTTTCACATTACATGAGTCACATGTCATGTCATGTGACGTGTCTGCGTGAGCGTCCGTGTGTGAAACTCACAATCTCTGGATGCGAGTAACGATGGTGTTGAAGGCGGCCTGGACGTCTGCGGCCGAACACGTGGAGACGATGGGCTGGGCCTGTTCATGGAGCAGCTCCGCTACGTACTGACAGACACATGGTGTGTTCAGGGACACGCAGTAGTGTGGGAAAACACACACAGGCAGAGTCAGTAAACATGACCATCAACATCCATGTTTATTCATTCATTCATTTTTCAAAATAAAACTAAAAATAAAACAATGAAACAACTACTTTATTCATTACTTGTTTCCAAAACCCAAATAAAAAACAGATAGTGATGTATTTTTTCAGTTTTTCCTTTTTGTGTTTAAATGAAAAAACAGATAACGACCGTTTCCTGTTTTATTCATTTTTGACCTGAAGTAAAACAGTAAAGTGTAAATGGCCTTTGACCCCGAGTGACACAGATGTAAACCTACATCTTATTACTGTAAACTAAGAGGGTCACCCTAAACTAAGAGGGTCACCCTAAGACCTGCAGTTATGACCACAATATCATACCATTCATTTACATGTTTCTATGGTTGTTAACATTCATTTACATGTTTCTATGGTTGTTAACATTCATTTACATGTTTCTATGGTTAACATTCATTTACATGTTTCTACGGTTGTTAACATTCATTTACATGTTTCTACGGTTAACATTCATTTAAATGTTTCTACGGTTGTTAACATTCATTTAAATGTTTCTATGGTTGTTAACATTCATTTAAATGTTTCTATGGTTGTTAACATTCATTTAAATGTTTCTATGGTTGTTAGCATTCATTTACATGTTTCTATGGTTAACATTCATTTAAATGTTTCCATGGTTGTTAACATTCATTTAAATGTTTCTATGGTTGTTAACATTCATTTAAATGTTTCTATGGTTGTTAACATTCATTTACATGTTTCTATGGTTGTTAACATTCATTTACATGTTTCTATGGTTGTTAACATTCATTTACATGTTTCTATGGTTGTTAACATTCATTTACATGTTTCTATGGTTGTTAACATTCATTTAAATGTTTCTATGGTTGTTAACATTCATTTAAATGTTTATATGGTTGTTAACATTCAGCTAAATGTTTCCATGGTTGTTAACATTCATTTACATGTTTCTGTGGTTGTTAACATTCATTTACATGTTTCTGTGGTTGTTAACATTCATTTACATGTTTCTATGGTTAACATTCATTTAAATGTTTCCATGGTTGTTAACATTCATTTAAATGTTTATATGGTTGTTAACATTCAGCTAAATGTTTCCATGGTTGTTAACATTCATTTAAATGTTTCCATGGTTGTTAACATTCATTTACATGTTTCTGTGGTTGTTAACATTCATTTACATGTTTCTATGATTAACATTCATTTAAATGTTTCTATGGTTGTTAACATTCATTTAAATGTTTCCATGGTTGTTAACATTCACTTACATGTTTCTATGGTTGTGAACATTCATTTAAATGTTTCCATGGTTGTTAACATACATTTACATGTTTCTGTGGTTGTTAACATTCATTTACATGTTTCTGTGGTTGTTAACATTCATTTACATGTTTCTGTGGTTAACATTCATTTACATGTTTCTATGGTTACCATTCATTTACATGTTTCTATGGTTGTTAACATTCATTTACATGTTTCTATGATTAACATTCATTTAAATGTTTCTACGGTTGTTAACATTCATTTACATGTTTCTACGGTTAACATTCATTTAAATGTTTCTACGGTTGTTAACATTCATTTAAATGTTTCTATGGTTACCATTCATTTACATGTTTCTATGGTTGTTAACATTCACTTACATGTTTCTATGGTTGTGAACATTCATTTAAATGTTTCCATGGTTGTTAACATACATTTACATGTTTCTGTGGTTGTTAACATTCATTTACATGTTTCTGTGGTTGTTAACATTCATTTACATGTTTCTGTGGTTAACATTCATTTACATGTTTCTATGGTTACCATTCATTTACATGTTTCTATGGTTGTTAACATTCATTTACATGTTTCTATGATTAACATTCATTTAAATGTTTCTACGGTTGTTAACATTCATTTACATGTTTCTACGGTTAACATTCATTTAAATGTTTCTACGGTTGTTAACATTCATTTAAATGTTTCTATGGTTGTTAACATGCATTTAAATGTTTCTATGGTTGTTAACATTCATTTACATGTTTCTATGATTAACATTCATTTAAATGTTTCTACGGTTGTTAACATTCACTTACATGTTTCTATGATTAACATTCATTTAAATGTTTCCATGGTTGTGAACATTCATTTAAATGTTTCCATGGTTGTTAACATACATTTACATGTTTCTGTGGTTAACATTCATTTACATGTTTCTGTGGTTAACATTCATTTAAATGTTTCTACGGTTCTTAACATTCATTTACATGTTTCTATGGTTACCATTCATTTACATGTTTCTATGGTTGTTAACATTCATTTAAATGTTTCTATGGTCGTTAACATTCATTTACATGTTTCTATGGTTGTTAACTTTCATTTACATGTTTCTATGATTAACATTCATTTACATGTTTCTATGGTTGTTAACTTTCATTTACATGTTTCTATGATTAACATTCATTTAAATGTTTCTACGGTTGTTAACATTCATTTACATGTTTCTACGGTTAACATTCATTTAAATGTTTCTAGGGTTGTTAACATTCATTTAAATGTTTCTATGGTTGTTAACATTCATTTAAATGTTTCTATGGTTGTTAACATTCATTTACATGTTTCTATGATTAACATTCATTTAAATGTTTCTACGGTTGTTAACATTCATTTACATGTTTCTACGGTTAACATTCATTTAAATGTTTCTACGGTTGTTAACATTCATTTAAATGTTTCTATGGTTGTTAACATTCATTTAAATGTTTCTATGGTTGTTAACATTCATTTAAATGTTTCTATGGTTGTTAACATTCATTTACATGTTTCTGTAGTTAACATTTATTTAAATGTTTCTATGGTTGTTAACATTCATTTACATGTTTCTGTGGTTGTTAACATTCATTTACATGTTTCTATGGTTAACATTCATTTAAATGTTTCTATGGTTGTTAACATTCATTTAAATGTTTCTATGGTTGTTAACATTCATTTACATGTTTCTATGGTTGTTAACATTCATTTACATGTTTCTATGGTTGTTAACATTCATTTACATGTTTCTATGGTTGTTAACATTCATTTAAATGTTTCTATGGTTGTTAACATTCATTTAAATGTTTATATGGTTGTTAACATTCAGCTAAATGTTTCCATGGTTGTTAACATTCATTTACATGTTTCTGTGGTTGTTAACATTCATTTACATGTTTCTGTGGTTGTTAACATTCATTTACATGTGTCTATGGTTAACATTCATTTAAATGTTTCCATGGTTGTTAACATTCATTTAAATGTTTCTATGGTTGTGAACATTCATTTACATGTTTCTATGATTAACATTCATTTAAATGTTTCTATGGTTGTTAACATTCATTTAAATGTTTCCATGGTTGTTAACATTCACTTACATGTTTCTATGGTTGTGAACATTCATTTAAATGTTTCCATGGTTGTTAACATACATTTACATGTTTCCGTGGTTGTTAACATTCATTTACATGTTTCTGTGGTTGTTAACATTCATTTACATGTTTCTGTGGTTAACATTCATTTAAATGTTTCTACGGTTCTTAACATTCATTTACATGTTTCTCTGGTTAACATTCATTTAAATGTTTCCATGGTTGTTAACATTCAGTTAAATGTTTCCATGGTTGTTAACATTCATTTACATGTTTCTGTGGTTGTTAACATTCATTTAAATGTTTCTGTGGTTGTTAACATTCATTTACATGTTTCTATGGTTGTTAACATTCATTTAAATGTTTCTACCGTTGTTAACATTCATTTACATGTTTCTATGGTTGTTAACATTCATTTACATGTTTCTGTGGTTGTTAACATTCATTTACATGTTTCTGTGGTTAACATTCATTTACATGTTTCTATGGTTGTTAACATTCATTTACATGTTTCTATGGTTGTTAACATTCATTTACATGTTTCTATGGTTGTTAACATTCATTTACATGTTTCTATGGTTGTTAACATTCATTTACATGTTTCTGTGGTTAACATTCATTTACATGTTTCTATGGTTGTTAACATTCATTTACATGTTTCTATGGTTGTTAACATTCATTTACATGTTTCTATGGTTGTTAACATTCATTTACATGTTTCTATGGTTGTTAACATTCATTTACATGTTTCTGTGGTTGTTAACATTCATTTACATGTTTCTATGGTCGTTAACATTCATTTACATGTTTCTATGGTCGTTAACATTCATTTACATGTTTCTATGGTCGTTAACATTCATTTACATGTTTCTATGGTCGTTAACATTCATTTACATGTTTCTATGGTCGTTAACATTCATTTACATGTTTCTATGGTCGTTAACATTCATTTACATGTTTCTATGGTTGTTAACATTCATTTACATGTTTCTATGGTTGTTAACATTCATTTACATGTTTCTATGGTTGTTAACATTCATTTACATGTTTCTGTGGTCGTTAACATTCATTTACATGTTTCTATGGTCGTTAACATTCATTTACATGTTTCTATGGTCGTTAACATTCATTTACATGTTTCTATGGTCGTTAACATTCATTTACATGTTTCTATGGTCGTTAACATTCATTTACATGTTTCTATGGTTGTTAACATTCATTTACATGTTTCTATGGTTAACATTCATTTACATGTTTCTATGGTCGTTAACATTCATTTACATGTTTCTATGGTCGTTAACATTCATTTACATGTTTCTATGGTCGTTAACATTCATTTACATGTTTCTATGGTTGTTAACATTCATTTACATGTTTCTATGGTTGTTAACATTCATTTACATGTTTCTATGGTTGTTAACATTCATTTACATGTTTCTGTGGTTGTTAACATTCATTTACATGTTTCTATGGTTGTTAACATTCATTTACATGTTTCTATTGTTGTTAACATTCATTTACATGTTTCTATGGTCGTTAACATTCATTTACATGTTTCTATGGTCGTTAACATTCATTTACATGTTTCTATGGTCGTTAACATTCATTTACATGTTTCTATGGTCGTTAACATTCATTTAAACACATCATATCAGTTGTTTTTTTTCTTCCACATCAGACTAAGTGTTTCATTAAAATAACAGATGTCACTGTTCTGGACTGAAGTGGTTTTGGATCTTATTGGTGCCTGCTGGACTCTTTCAGGACTGTATGTGTTGTGTCCAGGAGGGGGTGGTGTTGGTCCACTCACACACTCTCACACTCTCACTCTTACCTGGCCCTGCCACTCCATTGTGTTGATAAGGATGATGTTCTCTGGCAGACGTTCGTCAGAGATCAGGATCTGGTTCAGTTGGTCGTATACAGACTTCCTGGGAACCTTTAGAACCAAACACAGAGTGTTAGGAACAACTGAAGGAACAACTGTCTGTCTGTGTCTGTCTGTCTGTCTGTGTCTGTCTGTGTCTGTCTGTCTGTCTGTGTCTGTCTGTCTGTGTCTGTCTGTCTGTCTGTGTCTTTCTGTCTGTCTGTGTCTGTCTGTCTGTGTCTGTCTGTCTGTGTGTCTGTCTGTCTGTGTCTGTCTGTCTGTCTGTGTCTGTCTGTGTCTGTCTGTCTGTCTGTGTCTGTCTGTGTGTCTGTCTGTCTGTGTCTGTCTGTCTGTCTGTGTCTGTCTGTCTGTGTCTGTCTGTCTGTGTGTCTGTGTGTCTGTCTGTCTGTGTCTGTCTGTCTGTCTGTGTCTGTCTGTCTGTGTCTGTCTGTCTGTCTGTGTCTGTCTGTCTGTGTCTGTCTGTGTCTGTCTGTCTGTGTGTCTGTGTGTCTGTCTGTCTGTGTCTGTCTGTCTGTCTGTGTCTGTCTGTCTGTGTCTGTCTGTCTGTCTGTGTCTTTCTGTCTGTCTGTGTCTGTCTGTCTGTGTCTGTCTGTCTGTGTGTCTGTCTGTCTGTGTCTGTCTGTCTGTGTCTGTCTGTGTCTGTCTGTCTGTCTGTCTGTCTGTCTGTGTCTGTCTGTGTCTGTCTGTCTGTGTCTGTCTGTCTGTGTCTGTCTGTCTGTCTGTGTCTTTCTGTCTGTCTGTGTCTGTCTGTCTGTCTGTGTCTGTCTGTGTCTGTCTGTCTGTCTGTGTGTTTACACTATAACCCAGAATAAATTAAGGAAATTGATTATCTCAATTATTTTAGTTTGATGAACTTAAAAAATAGACTTTTCCAGAAGTTAAAATGTAGATTTTTATTAAATTATAATGAAATGAGAACATTAATTATTAACTCAGTGTTGTAACGTTCTGTCAGACCTACTGGGGACACTGAACCATTTCACTCCCTACTCCTTCCCCTTGGTTTAGTGTGTCCACATGTAGGCTAATGGCTAAAGGCTAATGGCTAATTGCTAAAGGCTAATGGCTAAAGGCTAATAGCTAAAGGCTAATGGCTAAAGGCTAATGGCTAAAGGCTAATAGCTAAAGGCTAATGGCTAAAGGCTAATGGCTAAAGGCTAATAGCTAAAGGCTAATGGCTAAAGGCTAATGGCTAAAGGCTAATAGCTAAAGGCTAATGGCTAAAGGCTAATGGCTAAAGGCCTATACTGCTTCAAACACAGTCACATTACAAATGATTGAGCAGTACGAGAAATTTACTACAATACAATGAGAATACTCTAAAAAAAATGGTGGCATCTATGACAGAAGTACACAAATGTAGTATTTTTAATTATATCTATGACAGAAGTACACAAATGTAGTATTTTTAATTATATCTATGACAGAAGTACGCAAATGTAGTATTTTTAATTATATCTATGACAGAAGTACACAAATGTAGTATTTTTAATTATATCTATGACAGAAGTACACAAATGTAGTATTTTTCAGTAACATCTATGACAGAAGTACACAAATGTAGTATTTTTAATTATATCTATGACAGAAGTACACAAATGTAGTATTTTTAATTATATCTATGACACAAGTACACAAATGTAGTATTTTTCAGTAACATCTATGACACAAGTACACAAATGTAGTATTTTTCAGTAACATCTATGACACAAGTACACAAATGTAGTATTTTTCAGTAACATCTATGACACAAGTACACAAATGTAGTATTTTTCAGTAACATCTATGACAGACGTACACAAATGTAGTATTTTTCAGTAACATCTATGACACAAGTACACAAATGTAGTATTTTTCAGTAACATCTATGACACAAGTACACAAATGTAGTATTTTTCAGTAACATCTATGACACAAGTACACAAATGTAGTATTTTTCAGTAACATCTATGACAGACGTACACAAATGTAGTATTTTTCAGTAACATCTATGACAGACGTACACAAATGTAGTATTTTTCAGTAACATCTATGACAGACGTACACAAATGTAGTATTTTTCAGTAACATCTATGACACAAGTACACAAATGTAGTATTTTTCAGTAACATCTATGACACAAGTACACAAATGTAGTATTTTTCAGTAACATCTATGACACAAGTACACAAATGTAGTATTTTTCAGTAACATCTATGACACAAGTACACAAATGTAGTATTTTTCAGTAACATCTATGACACAAGTACACAAATGTAGTATTTTTCAGTAACATCTATGACACAAGTACACAAATGTAGTATTTTTCAATAACATCTATGACACAAGTACACAAATGTAGTATTTTTCAGTAACATCTATGACACAAGTACACAAATGTAGTATTTTTCAGTAACATCTATGACACAAGTACACAAATGTAGTATTTTTCAGTAACATCTATGACACAAGTACACAAATGTAGTATTTTTCGGTAACATCTATGACACAAGTACACAAATGTAGTATTTTTCAGTAACATCTATGACACAAGTACACAAATGTAGTATTTTTCAGTAACATCTATGACACAAGTACACAAATGTAGTATTTTTCAGTAACATCTATGACACAAGTACACAAATGTAGTATTTTTCAGCAACATCTATGACACAAGTACACAAATGTAGTATTTTTCAGTAACATCTATGACACAAGTACACAAATGTAGTATTTTTCAGTAACATCTATGACACAAGTACACAAATGTAGTATTTTTCAGTAACATCTATGACACAAGTACACAAATGTAGTATTTTTCAGTAACATCTATGACACAAGTACACAAATGTAGTATTTTTCAGTAACATCTATGACAGACGTACACAAATGTAGTATTTTTCAGTAACATCTATGACACAAGTACACAAATGTAGTATTTTTCAGTAACATCTACGACACAAGTACACAAATGTAGTATTTTTCAGTAACATCTATGACAGACGTACACAAATGTAGTATTTTTCAGTAACATCTATGACACAAGTACACAAATGTAGTATTTTTCAGCAACATCTATGACACAAGTACACAAATGTAGTATTTTTCAATAACATCTATGACACAAGTACACAAATGTAGTATTTTTCAGTAACATCTATGACACAAGTACACAAATGTAGTATTTTTCAGTAACATCTATGACACAAGTACACAAATGTAGTATTTTTCAGTAACATCTATGACACAAGTACACAAATGTAGTATTTTTCAGTAACATCTATGACACAAGTACACAAATGTAGTATTTTTCAGTAACATCTATGACACAAGTACACAAATGTAGTATTTTTCAATAACATCTATGACACAAGTACACAAATGTAGTATTTTTCAGTAACATCTATGACACAAGTACACAAATGTAGTATTTTTCAGTAACATCTATGACACAAGTACACAAATGTAGTATTTTTCAGTAACATCTATGACACAAGTACACAAATGTAGTATTTTTCGGTAACATCTATGACACAAGTACACAAATGTAGTATTTTTCAGTAACATCTATGACACAAGTACACAAATGTAGTATTTTTCAGTAACATCTATGACACAAGTACACAAATGTAGTATTTTTCAGTAACATCTATGACACAAGTACACAAATGTAGTATTTTTCAGCAACATCTATGACACAAGTACACAAATGTAGTATTTTTCAGTAACATCTATGACACAAGTACACAAATGTAGTATTTTTCAGTAACATCTATGACACAAGTACACAAATGTAGTATTTTTCAGTAACATCTATGACACAAGTACACAAATGTAGTATTTTTCAGTAACATCTATGACACAAGTACACAAATGTAGTATTTTTCAGTAACATCTATGACACAAGTACACAAATGTAGTATTTGTCAATAACATCTATGACACAAGTACACAAATGTAGTATTTTTCAGTAACATCTATGACACAAGTACACAAATGTAGTATTTTTCAGTAACATCTATGACACAAGTACACAAATGTAGTATTTTTCAGTAACATCTATGACACAAGTACACAAATGTAGTATTTTTCAGTAACATCTATGACACAAGTACACAAATGTAGTATTTTTCAGCAACATCTATGACACAAGTACACAAATGTAGTATTTTTCAGTAACATCTATGACACAAGTACACAAATGTAGTATTTTTCAGTAACATCTATGACACAAGTACACAAATGTAGTATTTTTCAGTAACATCTATGACACAAGTACACAAATGTAGTATTTTTCAGTAACATCTATGACAGACGTACACAAATGTAGTATTTTTCAGTAACATCTATGACACAAGTACACAAATGTAGTATTTTTCAGTAACATCTATGACACAAGTACACAAATGTAGTATTTTTCAGTAACATCTATGACAGACGTACACAAATGTAGTATTTTTCAGTAACATCTATGACACAAGTACACAAATGTAGTATTTTTCAGCAACATCTATGACACAAGTACACAAATGTAGTATTTTTCAGTAACATCTATGACACAAGTACACAAATGTAGTATTTTTCAGTAACATCTATGACACAAGTACACAAATGTAGTATTTTTCAGTAACATCTATGACACAAGTGCACAAATGTAGTATTTTTCAGCAACATCTATGACACAAGTACACAAATGTAGTATTTTTCAGTAACATCTATGACACAAGTACACAAATGTAGTATTTTTCAGTAACATCTATGACACAAGTACACAAATGTAGTATTTTTCAGTAACATCTATGACACAAGTGCACAAATGTAGTATTTTTCAGCAACATCTATGACACAAGTACACAAATGTAGTATTTTTCAGTAACATCTATGACACAAGTACACAAATGTAGTATTTTTCAGTAACATCTATGACACAAGTACACAAATGTAGTATTTTTCAGTAACATCTATGACACAAGTACACAAATGTAGTATTTTTCAGTAACATCTATGACACAAGTGCACAAATGTAGTATTTTTCAGCAACATCTATGACACAAGTACACAAATGTAGTATTTTTCAGTAACATCTATGACACAAGTACACAAATGTAGTATTTTTCAGTAACATCTATGACACAAGTACACAAATGTAGTATTTTTCAGTAACATCTATGACACAAGTGCACAAATGTAGTATTTTTCAGCAACATCTATGACACAAGTACACAAATGTAGTATTTTTCAGTAACATCTATGACACAAGTACACAAATGTAGTATTTTTCAGTAACATCTATGACACAAGTACACAAATGTAGTATTTTTCAGTAACATCTATGACACAAGTACACAAATGTAGTATTTTTCAGTAACATCTATGACACAAGTACACAAATGTAGTATTTTTCAGTAACATCTATGACAGACGTACACAAATGTAGTATTTTTCAGAGCTTCCAGAGCTGACATGAGAACCTCTGACCCTTCAATCATTGGACGAGTGGTAAATGTTCTGCATTTATATAGTTCTTTTCCACCTTCATGGTTCTAAGTTCTTTACATTAGCCTCTCATTCACCCATTCACACACACTCATACACCAGTAGGTTTCTAAGGTCAAAGGTCAGTCCTACTGGGGGCCTAAGTCAGGGTTCAGTGTCTTGCCCAAGGACACTTTGACATGTGGACAGCCAGAGCTGGAACGCGAACCACCAACCTCTTGGTCATTGGGCGACCCACTCTACCACCTGACCCACTCTACCAACTGACCCACTCTACCAACTGACCCACTCTACCAACTGACCCACTCTACCAACTGACCCACTCTACCAACTGACCCACTCTACCAACTGACCCACTCTACCACCTGACCCACTCTACCACCTGACCCACTCTACCAACTGACCCACTCTACCACCTGACCCACTCTACCACCTGACCCACTCTACCAACTGACCCACTCTACCAACTGACCCACTCTACCAACTGACCCACTCTACCACCTGACCCACTCTACCAACTGACCCACTCTACCAACTGACCCACTCTACCAACTGACCCACTCTACCAACTGACCCACTCTACCAACTGACCCACTCTACCACCTGACCCACTCTACCAACTGACCCACTCTACCAACTGACCCACTCTACCAACTGACCCACTCTACCACCTGACCCACTCTACCACCTGACCCACTCTACCACCTGACCCACTCTACCACCTGACCCACTCTACCAACTGACCCACTCTACCAACTGACCCACTCTACCAACTGACCCACTCTACCAACTGACCCACTCTACCAACTGACCCACTCTACCAACTGACCCACAGCCGCCCAGTGGTGTGATAGATATTGGGTTAGGGGTCAAAGGTCATATTTCTTCATCTACTGCATCAGTTCACTTTATTTTTTTCAATCATCTTGATTTAAAACAATAGAAATAACAGAACAATAACATTGTCATCATTTAATGACTTCATTCCACTCAGATGTTTTTTACTTTTGTTCATTTATATCCACGACAGTTCAGCTTCATAAAAAATGATTATTATTAGAAGAACATCTTACAACAACTGAATATATTTAAGTTAGTAGTACTATTACTGCAACTGAGTATTAAATACTGAATATATTGAATTATTATGAACGTTGGGGTTTTCTGTCTGTCAGTCTGTGTCTGCCAGCCCAACTGTGTGCAGTGGTTAGTTAACTGTGTGAAGTGGTTAGCTAACTGTGTGAAGTGGTTAGTTAACTGTGTGCAGTGGTTAGCTAATTGTGTGAAGTGGTTAGCTAACTGTGTGAAGTGGTTAGCTAACTGTGTGCAGTGGTTAGCTAATTGTGTGAAGTTGTTAGCTAACTGTGTGAAGTGGTTAGTTAACTGTGTGCGGTGGTTAGCTAACTGTGTGCGGTGGTTAGCTAATTGTGTGCAGTGGTTAGCTAATTGTGTGAAGTGGTTAGCTAACTGTGTGAAGTGGTTAGCTAACTGTGTGCAGTGGTTAGCTAATTGTGTGAAGTGGTTAGCTAACTGTGTGAAGTGGTTAGCTAACTGTGTGCAGTGGTTAGCTAATTGTGTGAAGTGGTTAGCTAACTGTGTGAAGTGGTTAGTTAACTGTGTGCGGTGGTTAGCTAACTGTGTGCGGTGGTTAGCTAATTGTGTGCAGTGGTTAGCTAATTGTGTGAAGTGGTTAGCTAACTGTGTGCAGTGGTTAGCTAACAGTGTGCAGTGGTTAGTTAACTGTGTGCGGTGGTTAGCTAACTGTGTGCAGTGGTTAGTTAACTGTGTGCGGTGGTTAGCTAACTGTGTGCAGTGGTTAGCTAATTGTGTGAAGTGGTTAGCTAACTGTGTGAAGTGGTTAGCTAACTGTGTGCAGTGGTTAGCTAATTGTGTGAAGTGGTTAGCTAACTGTGTGAAGTGGTTAGTTAACTGTGTGCAGTGGTTAGCTAATTGTGTGAAGTGGTTAGCTAACTGTGTGAAGTGGTTAGCTAACTGTGTGCAGTGGTTAGCTAATTGTGTGAAGTGGTTAGCTAACTGTGTGAAGTGGTTAGTTAACTGTGTGCGGTGGTTAGCTAACTGTGTGCGGTGGTTAGCTAATTGTGTGCAGTGGTTAGCTAATTGTGTGAAGTGGTTAGCTAACTGTGTGAAGTGGTTAGCTAACTGTGTGCAGTGGTTAGCTAATTGTGTGAAGTGGTTAGCTAACTGTGTGAAGTGGTTAGCTAACTGTGTGCAGTGTTTAGCTAATTGTGTGAAGTGGTTAGCTAACTGTGTGAAGTGGTTAGTTAACTGTGTGCGGTGGTTAGCTAACTGTGTGCGGTGGTTAGCTAATTGTGTGCAGTGGTTAGCTAATTGTGTGAAGTGGTTAGCTAACTGTGTGCAGTGGTTAGCTAACAGTGTGCAGTGGTTAGCTAACTGTGTGCAGTGGTTAGCTAACTGTGTGCAGTGGTTAGCTAACTGTGTGCAGTGGTTAGCTAATAGTGTGAAGTGGTTAGCTAACTGTGTGCAGTGGTTAGTTAACTGTGTGCGGTGGTTAGTTAACTGTGTTTGGTGGTTAGTTAACTGTGTTTGGTGGTTAGCTAACTGTGTGCAGTGGTTAGCTAATTGTGTGAAGTGGTTAGCTAACTGTGTACAGTGGTTAGTTAACTGTGTGCAGTGGTTAGCTAACTGTGTGCAGTGGTTAGCTAATTGTGTGAAGTGGTTAGCTAACTGTGTGAAGTGGTTAGCTAATTGTGTGAAGTGGTTAGCTAACTGTGTACAGTGGTTAGTTAACTGTGTGCAGTGGTTAGCTAACTGTGTGCAGTGGTTAGCTAATAGTGTGAAGTGGTTAGCTAACTGTGTGCGGTGGTTAGTTAACTGTGTGCGGTGGTTAGTTAACTGTGTTTGGTGGTTAGTTAACTGTGTTTGGTGGTTAGTTAACTGTGTGCGGTGGTTAGTTAACTGTGTTTGGTGGTTAGTTAACTGTGTGCGGTGGTTAGCTAACTGTGTGGTGGTTAGCTAACTGTGTGGTGGTTAGCTAACTGTGTGGTGGTTAGCTGTGTGCGGTGGTTAGTTAGCTGTGTGCAGTGGTTAGTTAGCTGTGTGCAGTGGTTAGCTAATTGTGTGAAGTGGTTAGCTAACTGTGTGCGGTGGTTAGCTAACTGTGTGAAGTGGTTAGTTAACTGTGTGCGGTGGTTAGCTAACTGTGTGCGGTGGTTAGCTAATTGTGTGCAGTGGTTAGCTAATTGTGTGAAGTGGTTAGCTAACTGTGTGCAGTGGTTAGCTAACAGTGTGCAGTGGTTAGTTAACTGTGTGCGGTGGTTAGCTAACTGTGTGCAGTGGTTAGCTAATTGTGTGAAGTGGTTAGCTAACTGTGTGAAGTGGTTAGCTAATTGTGTGAAGTGGTTAGCTAACTGTGTACAGTGGTTAGTTAACTGTGTGCAGTGGTTAGCTAACTGTGTGCAGTGGTTAGCTAATAGTGTGCGGTGGTTAGTTAACTGTGTTTGGTGGTTAGTTAACTGTGTGCAGTGGTTAGTTAACTGTGTGCGGTGGTTAGTTAACTGTGTTTGGTGGTTAGTTAACTGTGTGCGGGGGTTAGTTAACTGGGTGCGGTGGTTAGCTAACTGTGTGGTGGTTAGCTAACTGTGTGGTGGTTAGCTGTGTTTGGTGGTTAGTTAACTGTGTGCGGTGGTTAGTTAACTGGGTGCGGTGGTTAGCTAACTGTGTGGTGGTTAGCTAACTGTGTGGTGGTTAGCTAACTGTGTGGTGGTTAGCTAACTGTGTGGTGGTTAGCTGTGTGCGGTGGTTAGTTAACTGGGTGCGGTGGTTAGCTAACTGTGTGGTGGTTAGCTAACTGTGCGGTGGTTAGCTAACTGTGTGGTGGTTAGCTAACTGTGTGGTGGTTAGCTGTGTGCGGTGGTTAGTTAGCTGTGTGCAGTGGTTAGTTAGCTGTGTGCAGTGGTTAGTTAACTGTGTGCACTGGTTAGCTAACTGTGTGCACTGGTTAGTTAACTGTGTGCACTGGTTAGTTAACTGTGTGCACTGGTTAGTTAACTGTGTGCACTGGTTAGTTAACTGTGTGCACTGGTTAGGGTTACCTGGGCGATGAGCCTTGAGTCAGGGGAACATTCACTGTCCATGCTGCTGGTGCGGTCATTCTGGGCCTTAGAGTTCTGTCTGTCCTTCATGGACGTACTGCGAGGACGTCGCTGCAGACGGTTGTCCATCTTACTAACAAACACAGTAATCAGAACAACCATTAACCATAATATAATTAACATTAATCATACAATAATAACATTAATAATATTATAATAACATTAATCATATTATAATAACATTAATCATATTATAATAACATTAATCATATTATAATAACATTAATCATACAATAATAACTATTAATCATATTATAATAACATTAATCATACAATAATAACATTAATCATATTATAATAACATTAATCATACAATAATAACATTAATCATATTATAATAACATTAATCATATTATAATAACATTAATCATACAATAATAACATTAATCATATTATAATAACATTAATCATATTATAATAACATTAATCATATTATAATAACATTAATCATATTATAATAACATTAATCATATTATAATAACATTAATCATACAATAATAACATTAATCATATTATAATAACATTAATCATACAATAATAACATTAATCATATTATAATAACATTAATCATACAATAATAACATTAATCATATTATAATAACATTAATCATATTATAATAACATTAATCATATTATAATAACATTAATCATATTATAATAACATTAATCATATTATAATAACATTAATCATACAATAATAACATTAATCATATTATAATAACATTAATCATATTATAATAACATTAATCATATTATAATAACATTAATCATATTATAATAACATTAATCATATTATAATAACATTAATCATATTATAATAACATTAATCATATTATAATAACATTAATCATACAATAATAACATTAATCATATTATAATAACATTAATCATATTATAATAACATTAATCATACAATAATAACATTAATCATATTATAATAACATTAATCATATTATAATAACATTAATCATACAATAATAACATTAATCATATTATAATAACATTAATCATACAATAATAACATTAATCATATTATAATAACATTAATCATACAATAATAACATTAATCATATTATAATAACATTAATCATACAATAATAACATTAATCATATTATAATAACATTAATCATATTATAATAACATTAATCATATTATAATAACATTAATCATATTATAATAACATTAATCATATTATAATAACATTAATCATACAATAATAACATTAATCATATTATAATAACATTAATCATATTATAATAACATTAATCATACAATAATAACATTAATCATATTATAATAACATTAATCATATTATAATAACATTAATCATACAATAATAACATTAATCATATTATAATAACATTAATCATATTATAATAACATTAATCATATTATAATAACATTAATCATACAATAATAACATTAATCATATTATAATAACATTAATCATACAATAATAACATTAATCATATTATAATAACATTAATCATATTATAATAACATTAATCATATTATAATAACATTAATCATATTATAATAACATTAATCATATTATAATAACATTAATCATACAATAATAACTGTTTCCAGTCAATCCACCCTCATCCTTACACTTACATGATGGATTTGTTTCCCAAAATACAATTGAAATTTTATATTTGACACATTTATGGTTAATTTTTCAGTTTTTTTTCTTGCTTTAACTGTAACTGGTTAAACTAATATATTAGTCTGAACATGGAACCAGCACTAAAAATGATCTAAACGTCTTTACAGTGATCAGTTAAAGGGATTATCTGGAGTAAAAATTACTTTAGTTCCTTTTTTAGATGATTGGGAGTTCATACATATACATGTAGTTAGGGTCAGAGGTCAGGGTTAGGGTCAGGAGTTCATACATATACATGTAGTTAGGGTCAGAGGTCAGGGTTAGGGTCAGGAGTTCATACATATACATGTAGTATTTTATTATTAAGTGTATATGTTTTTATTAGTGTATCTTCTCTATAGTTTTCCCTCCAAACACCTTAATAAACTTCAGTTCATCCTCTGCAGCTCGTCTCCTCACTCACTCCTCACTCACTCCCACTCACTCCTCACTCACTCCCACTCACTTCTCACTCACTCCCACTCACTCCCACTCACTCCTCACTCACTCCCACTCACTCCCACTCACTCCTCACTCACTCCCACTCACTCCCACTCACTTCTCACTCACTCCCACTCACTCCTCACTCACTCCCACTCACTCCCACTCACTCCTCACTCACTCCCACTCACTCCTCACTCACTCCTCACTCACTCCCACTCACTCCCACTCACTCCTCACTCACTCCCACTCACTCCTCACTCACTCCCACTCACTCCTCACTCACTCCTCACTCACTCCCACTCACTCCCACTCACTCCTCACTCACTCCTCACTCACTCCCACTCACTCACTCCCACTCACTCCCACTCACTCCCACTCACTCCCACTCACTCCCACTCACTCCTCACTCACTCCTCACTCACTCCCACTCACTCACTCCCACTCACTCCTCACTCCCTCCCACTCACTCCTCACTCACTCCTCACTCACTCCCACTCACTCCCACTCACTCCCACTCACTCCCACTCACTCCCACTCACACCATCACATCACTCCTGTCCTTCAACACCTTCACTGGCTCCACCCCCTCAAACACAGGATCACATTTAAGCCTCTCCTCCTCACCCATAAACCCCTCCCGCATCAGGCCCCGCCCCCCTACCTCACTGACCTCCTAACACCTCATGTCTCCTCCCGCAGCCTCTGATCCTCTTCTGTCCACTTCCTCACCCACCGCCCAAAACCAAGCACCGAACCTGAGGGGGGCGGAGCCTTTTCTGTAGCTGCCCCAAACCTCTGGAACTCACTCCCCCAACCATCCGTCACTGTTCCCACCTTTTTAAATCCCTTTAAAAACTCATTTATTCAAGATTGCTTTTAATGTTTAATTACTTTTATTCTGTCTGTTTTCATTTGTGATTGATCTGTTGTTGTTGTTGGACTTTTATTGTTCTGTTTTTACTGCATTAAAGCGTCTTTGAGTGCCATGAAAAGCACTATACAAATAAAATGTATTATTAGGGACCGAGCACGTAGGGTCGAGTCCCTATTTTATTTCGTTCGTTTTCTATTATTATTATTTTGTACTCCGTCAGTTTAAACTGGAATTTGAACCCCTAAACATGCATGAAAACTCAGCTATCTTGTCACACATCTCAAGTCTAGTGAAAAATTTGATAAAATGAAAAAAAATTCTCCCGACATCCCATAATTTTCGAACTAGCAACCAAAAAAGAGAAAAAATTGTAACGTTAATAACTTTTGAGAGGTTCGCCTTAAACACACGAAAAAAAAGCAAAAGTTGCAGCCGACATTGCTTTAGGCAAAAAATACATTTAGAATGGAAACGCTCAAAAATGATCTCCTCATAGGGTGTTGGTTGCAGAGACCTACAAATGGTACCAAATTAAAGAGGAACTGGTGAATCCAAAAAGTTGTATATACCTTTTTAAAAACTTGTGTAGTTTTTGAGTTCCGTGCCCTGCCGTTTGCGACCTCTGACACTCAAAATTAAAATTTGAGTTTCTCCCAACATGTCGTGACGATCAGGACACTGAGCCGGCATCAACTAGCGCAAAACATTTTAAATTTGACGTATGGTTTGGGAGATATCGCAATAGATATTTGCGTTTTTTCGACATTTTTTGGCAAAAACGCCTTTTCGGCTCTACGCCTCTTTAGACTGGCAGATGACCCCCTTAACATGCAGGCAATGAAATGAAATTTGAAGAAAAAATGTGATTCCATCCCATAATATCAATTTTATTGAGAAAAGAATGCACGGAAAATTCCGGAAAAATCACAAAAATGGCCCAAACGAGCCTTAGGAATGTCGCAGAAAGATGAGATGCACGCGCCAGCGTGCGTCTCATCCAGCCCAACATTTCATACGCTGATACCACCCACCTATCTTGGACAGGAAGTTCACAATTTGCCTTTCAATGTGAAAGCCTCAAAAACCTAAAAGCTGAACCGCTTGGCGTAGAGACATGAAACCAACGCCAAAAGTTTCCTTGTAACCGCCCGAAAAATTCATATGCTGGTACTTATGGTCTATCTCCTACAGAAAGTTCGCAATCTGGACTTGTTTGGAAATCATAAAAAATTTACCCCTCCGAAACCTTTTGTCGCAGAGATGTAAAAATAGTACCAATGGATAGAGCTAACTGAGAAACATAAAAGTTGTAAAAATCATTTTTGTATCTTTTGTAGTTTTTTTTTCTCAGGCCCGGTTAGTTGCGATAGCCGAAAATTTAAAATTAAAATTAAATATTCCCCAACATGTGACATTTTGTGAGAATCAGTGACATGAGCAGAAGTCGCCACACTAAGAATTTTTGAAATCAAATTTACGGTTTGGGAGATATGGCAATTTTAGTTTTCTTGTCCTCTCCTCCAGATTTTTCCCCAAAGCTCTCCTAGGTGGTGGAATTAGCCACGCCCCCTGCAACTCTTTATTTGGAACAATGCTTTTGTGTAGGTACAGCAGAGGAGAAGCTTTGACTGAAACTTTGATGAAAATGGCAAAATATGAGAAACCATACACAGCAAGTGAATGAAACTTTCCAGAAATGTAGTCATACTACCTAGGAACAATATAAACCAGGTTTGGAAGATCCAGCTAACTTAAAATTTAAATGAGACTCAGTAGTTTGGGGGGATGTCTGGTCTCAGCCTTCATTCACTCCCATGTTAATTTGGATCAAAGAAATTCTGTAATTCATCTGATTTTAGTGTTTTTAAAACTGCTGAATCTCGGTCATTTTGAATACATCTACGTGTTCCTCAAAGCCTCCTGCCACTCACAATCATTTTGGTTTTGAGCTAGCATTTACGGTTCTCTCACAAATGGCAGTAGTTCGGAGGTAAGATTAGGCTTGAAAGCCAGGGTCCAGGGGGAGAGGCTCTTTTAGCAGCGTGTGTTCGTGTAGGAGGCAAAAGGTGGGGGCCGTTACCAGGGCAACGGTGCAGCTTTCATTAACAGGTGCAGACAATGAAGAGAAGTTGAACAGACTGTGGGAGGAGCTTTAACATGATTGACAGGCAAATTCTCTCATACAGACACAGGGCACATACACAAACCTATATACACACATATGTATATGGAATGACCTACACACATGGCATATACACAGTGTATGGCATGTACACAGAGTATGTGTATGTTTATATACACAGTGTGTGTGACATATACTTTGCTCCTTATGTCCCTCTCTCACTCTGCTTTTCTGCCCAGCAACAGCCACACCCTCTAATACTGACAGCTGATTGGCTAATATGCTCCCACTCCTGTACACCTATACATGTGACATTACTTTGCTCCTTTTTTCCCTCTCTCACTCTGCTTTTCTGCCCAACAACAGCCACACCCTCTAATGCTAAAAGCTGATTGGCTAACACTCTCCCACTAGTCTACACACACATGCAGTGCTCCGGCCACGCCCCCTTCCCTCCATATATAGGGCACAACTGAGCTGTGTCTGGCTCCAGCAGACGACCTGCTTTGACTGAAACTTTGATGAAAATGCCATATTATGGAGTATAATTTGCTAATTTTTAGATATGAGGGTTATAACGTGTTATGGCATGGGACGAAATCCACGCGTAAAGTCGAGGTCCCGATCCAATGCTGCTTGCAGCTTTAATTATTATTTTAATTAATGTATTATTATGGGTATGAATATAATAAGTGAGGGGAATATTCTGTCTGCAGTAGCACCTTATGGAGACAAATAAAGGTACTTTGACTAACCGTGACCTCTGACCTTAACAACATGTATTTACTCCCAATCTGAAAAACTTAACTCAACTGATTTTTACTGCAGATAATCTATTTAAAACAAAGGTTGTGGATGTGTTGGCGACGGTGTCAGTACATGGGTTACAGTTACAGACGTGTCAGTACCTGGGTTAGAGTTACAGACGTGTCAGTACCCGGGTTACAGTTACAGACGTGTCAGTACCTGGGTTAGAGTTACAGACGTGTCAGTACCTGGGTTAGAGTTCCAGACGTGTCAGTACCTGGGTTAGAGTTACAGACGTGTCAGTACCCGGGTTAGGGTTACAGACGTGTCAGTACCTGGGTTAGAGTTACAGACGTGTCACTACGTGGGTTAGAGTTACAGACGTGTCAGTACCTGGGTTAGAGTTACAGACGTGTCACTACGTGGGTTAGAGTTACAGACGTGTCACTACGTGGGTTAGGGTTACAGACGTGTCAGTACCTGGGTTAGAGTTACAGACGTGTCAGTACCTGGGTTAGAGTTACAGACGTGTCAGTACCTGGGTTAGAGTTACAGACGTGTCAGTACCTGGGTTAGAGTTACAGACGGTATCAGTACCTGGGTTAGAGTTACAGACGTGTCAGTACCTGGGAGACATGTGGTTCTGGGACTCGGTTTTGCTGAGTTTCCCAATGGTGCTGGTGATCCGTTCAGTGTTGACGTCCCAGCTGCTAACCTCCCCTGAACCTGGACCCAGACCTGGACCTGGACTGCTGTCATCAGTCTCCACATCCTGCAGGAAGTGGGAGGAGTCACAGATAAAGACCAGTGGACAAAAGCCATGTTTTCCCCCCTTCATCATGTCCTGTTAGGACACGCCCCAATCATAACAAACGTACCCTCACAGTGGACAAACATATTCTCACAGTGGACAAATGTACCGTCACAGTGGACAAACATAGCCCTGAAGTGGACAAACGTACCCATAATTGGACAAACGTACCCCTAAAGTGGACAAAAGTACCCTCAAAGTGAACAAACATACCCTCAGTGGACAAACGTACCCTCACAGTGGACAAACATACCCTCACAGTGGACAAACATATTCTCACAGTGGACAAATGTACCGTCACAGTGGACAAACATTGGCCCGAAGTGGACAAACGTACCCATAATTGGACAAACGTACCCTCAAAGTGAACAAACATACCCTCAGTCGACAAACGTACCCCCACAGTGGACAAACATAGCCTCAGTGGAAAAACGCACCTTCACAGTGGACAACGTATCCCCAAAGTGGACAAACGTACCCTCATAGTGGACAAACATATTCTCACATTGGACAAACGTACTTTCACAGTGGACAAATGTACCGTCAAAGTGGACAAACATAGCCCCGAAGTGGACAAACGTACCTATAATTGGACAGACGTACACCTAAAGTGGACCAAAGTACCCTCAAAGTGAACAAACATACCCTCAGTGGACAAACATACCCCCACAGTGTACAAATTTACTGTCATAGTGGACAAACAAAGCCTCAGTGGACAAACATAGCCTCAGTGGAAAAACGTACCTTCACAGTGGACAAACATACCCCCAAAGTGGACAAACGTACCCTCACAGTGGACAAAAATACTCTCACAGTGGACAAACGTACCCCGACAGTAAACAAACATTGGCCCGAAGTGGACAAACGTACCCATAATTGGACAAACGTACCCTCAAAGTGAACAAACATACCCTCAGTCGACAAACGTACCCCCACAGTGGACAAACATAGCCTCAGTGGAAAAACGTACCTTCACAGTGGCCAACGTATCCCCAAAGTGGACAAACGTACCCTCATAGTGGACAAACATATTCTCACATTGGACAAACGTACTTTCACAGTGGACAAATGTACCGTCAAAGTGGACAAACATAGCCCCGAAGTGGACAAACGTACCTATAATTGGACAGACGTACACCTAAAGTGGACCAAAGTACCCTCAAAGTGAACAAACATACCCTCAGTGGACAAACATACCCCCACAGTGTACAAATTTACTGTCATAGTGGACAAACAAAGCCTCAGTGGACAAACATAGCCTCAGTGGAAAAACGTACCTTCACAGTGGACAAACATACCCCCAAAGTGGACAAACGTACCCCCACAGTGTACAAATTTACTGTCATAGTGGACAAACAAAGCCTCAGTGGACAAACATAGCCTCAGTGGACAAAAGTACCCTCAGTGGACAAACGTACCCTCAAAGTGGACAAATGTACCCTCACAGTGGACAAACATATTCTCACAGTGGACAAACATACTTTCACAGTGGACAAATGTACCGTCACAGTGGACAAACATAGCCCCGAAGTGGACAAACGTACCCATGATTGAACAAACGTACCCCTAAAGTGGACAAAAGTACCCTAAAAGTGAACAAATGTACCCCTAAAGTGGACAAAAGTACCCTAAAAGTGAACAAACATACCTTCAGTGGACAAACGTACCCTCACAGTGGAAAAATGTACCCTCACAGTGGACAAACATACCCCCACAGTGGACAAACATACCCTCAGTGGACAAACATAGCCTCAGTAGAAAAACGTACCGTCACAGTGGACAAACATAGCCCTGAAGTGGACAAACGTACCCATAATTGGACAAACGTACCCCTAAAGTGGACAAAAGTACCCTCAAAGTGAACAAACATACCCTCAGTGGACAAACGTACCCTCACAGTGGACAAACATACCCTCACAGTGGACAAACATATTCTCACAGTGGACAAATGTACCGTCACAGTGGACAAACATTGGCCCGAAGTGGACAAACGTACCCATAATTGGACAAACGTACCCTCAAAGTGAACAAACATACCCTCAGTCGACAAACGTACCCCCACAGTGGACAAACATAGCCTCAGTGGAAAAACGCACCTTCACAGTGGACAACGTATCCCCAAAGTGGACAAACGTACCCTCATAGTGGACAAACATATTCTCACATTGGACAAACGTACTTTCACAGTGGACAAATGTACCGTCAAAGTGGACAAACATAGCCCCGAAGTGGACAAACGTACCTATAATTGGACAGACGTACACCTAAAGTGGACCAAAGTACCCTCAAAGTGAACAAACATACCCTCAGTGGACAAACATACCCCCACAGTGTACAAATTTACTGTCATAGTGGACAAACAAAGCCTCAGTGGACAAACATAGCCTCAGTGGAAAAACGTACCTTCACAGTGGACAAACATACCCCCAAAGTGGACAAACGTACCCTCACAGTGGACAAAAATACTCTCACAGTGGACAAACGTACCCCGACAGTAAACAAACATTGGCCCGAAGTGGACAAACGTACCCATAATTGGACAAACGTACCCTCAAAGTGAACAAACATACCCTCAGTCGACAAACGTACCCCCACAGTGGACAAACATAGCCTCAGTGGAAAAACGTACCTTCACAGTGGCCAACGTATCCCCAAAGTGGACAAACGTACCCTCATAGTGGACAAACATATTCTCACATTGGACAAACGTACTTTCACAGTGGACAAATGTACCGTCAAAGTGGACAAACATAGCCCCGAAGTGGACAAACGTACCTATAATTGGACAGACGTACACCTAAAGTGGACCAAAGTACCCTCAAAGTGAACAAACATACCCTCAGTGGACAAACATACCCCCACAGTGTACAAATTTACTGTCATAGTGGACAAACAAAGCCTCAGTGGACAAACATAGCCTCAGTGGAAAAACGTACCTTCACAGTGGACAAACATACCCCCAAAGTGGACAAACGTACCCCCACAGTGTACAAATTTACTGTCATAGTGGACAAACAAAGCCTCAGTGGACAAACATAGCCTCAGTGGACAAAAGTACCCTCAGTGGACAAACGTACCCTCAAAGTGGACAAATGTACCCTCACAGTGGACAAACATATTCTCACAGTGGACAAACATACTTTCACAGTGGACAAATGTACCGTCACAGTGGACAAACATAGCCCCGAAGTGGACAAACGTACCCATGATTGAACAAACGTACCCCTAAAGTGGACAAAAGTACCCTAAAAGTGAACAAATGTACCCCTAAAGTGGACAAAAGTACCCTAAAAGTGAACAAACATACCTTCAGTGGACAAACGTACCCTCACAGTGGAAAAATGTACCCTCACAGTGGACAAACATACCCCCACAGTGGACAAACATACCCTCAGTGGACAAACATAGCCTCAGTAGAAAAACGTACCTTCACAGTGGACAAACGTACCCCCAAAGTGGAAAACTGTACCCTCACAGTGGACAAAAATACTCTCACAGTGGACAAATGTACTTTCACAGTAGACAAACGTGCCCCAAGGTGGACAAACATACCCTCACAATGGACAAACATAGCCCCGAAGTGGACAAACGTACCCTCACAATGGACAAACATACCCTCACTAGGGCTGGGCGATTTTCTCTTTTAAAAAAATCTCAGATTTTTTCCCAAAAAACTCGATTCACGATCCACGATACGATTTTTTTCCCACATGGGCTAAATGAAAATGAAAACACTAGAAATGTGGTTTCTTTTGTCTTCTTTTTTTTATTAAATAACATGTAAAACAAAAATACTTCTACAAATAAGTGTAAATAATAAATCATTTGTGCAAAAGGTGCAACTGCAACCTGAGACTTTGTCTACATGAACTGTAGTAAGTCCAGACATATCCACCACTGTTACAGGAAAAACTGTGCAAAAAAAATAGTGTAAAAGATACATTTTGTTGGAAAAAAGAAAGATTAAAATATTTGAACAAAAACAATATACATTAATAGTAAGATAAAAATAAAACTAGTAACATTTTTACTTTGTAAGGACAAAATAAAACAAAACCTTATTATCAATCAAACTACTTCAATAAACCTGAACATGTTACCAATATTTTGGATATATGATGTTATTGTCTGTTATCGCTCCACATCGTGCTCCATGTTTATCATAAGGTGCAGAGTCCTGCACGGGTTCGGGTACCCGTGGGTGAACCGCAAATTTTCACGAAACGGGTGAAAAATGTTGTGCTGTGTCGGATACGGGTTCGGTTCCGGTCGGACGTGGATGATCGCGGGTCTAATTTGCGGTTCATAGGCTAAAAGGTTAAAACATTTTTATTTGGCTCTGCCTTGGCTATGTCACTGTTCAGTATATTCGTGGCAATAAATAAGTTTGGCTATCTGACATTTTCTTTCGGGTTCGGGTCGGATATCTGGTTCATTTATAGCGGGTCGGTTCGGATGCAGATTTTTTTTTTTTCACCGTGCAGGACTCTGATAAGGTGTGCCGTGAGAAAAGCTTTCAGTGTTTGTTGAACATTTTGAAGAAGTACTTGCAGCGCTAGTCTATGCCTTTTCTAATAGTTCTGCTTTTCTCCACTGGATGCTTTCGCTTCAGATGTGAACAGATTGGTTGTACCGCTCGTAGGCGGGGCCTGGGGTGAAGCACTACGGAAAGCAGCCTGGTTCATGGTTTTCTTTTTACAAGGAAAAAAAGTGCAAAAATGTGTGTGTGTGTTGGGGGGGGTGAATCGGATTGCACGATTTTCCTAAAATATGAATCGATTTTGCCATAAAACTCGATTTTAAATCTAAATCGATTTTTTGCCCAGCTCTAATCCTCAGTGGACAAACAAAAACTGAGTAGAAAAACGTACCTTCAGAGTGGACAAACGTACCTTCACAGTGGACAAACGTACCCCCAAAGTGGACAAACGTACCCTCACAGTGGACAAAAATAATCTCCAAGTGGACAAACGTACCCTGACACTGAACAAACATACCCTCAGTGGACAAACATATTCTCACAGTGGACAAACGTACTTTCACAGTGGACAAACGTACTCCCTCAGTGGACAAACGTACCCTCACAGTGGACAAATGTATTCTCACAGTGGCCAAACGTACTTTCACTGTAGAAAAACGTACCCCCAAGGTGGAAAAACGTACCCTCACAATGGACAAACGTACCCCCAAAGTGGACAAACGTACCCTCACAGTGGACAAAAATACTCTCACAGTGGACAAACATACCCCCACAGTGAAAACCATACCCTCAGTGGACAAACGTACCCTCAGTGGAAAAACGTATCCTCACAGTAGACAAACGTACATTCACAGTGGACAAACATACCCCCAAAATGGACAAGCGTACCCTCATGGTGGACAAACATTCTGTCAGTGGACAAACATACCCTCAGTGGACAAACGTACTCCCTCAGTGGACAAACGTACCCTCACAGTGGACAAATGTATTCTCACAGTGGACAAACGTACTTTGACAGTGGACAAACATACCCCCAACGTGGACGAACATACCCTACAGTGGACAAACATACAATCACAGTGGACAAACATACCCCCACAATGGACAAACATACCCCCACAGTGGACAAACATACCCTCACAGTGGACAACCATACCATCAGTGGACAAAGGTACCCTCACAGTGGACAAACATACCCCCACAGTGGACAAACATACCCTTGAAGTGGACGAACGCACCATCACAGTGGAGAAACGTACCCTCGGTGGACAAACATACCCTCACAGTGGACAAACGTACCGTCACAGTGGACAAATGTGCCCTCAGTGGACAAACATACCCTCACAGTGGAAAAACATACCCTCAGTAGACAAAGGTACCCTCACAGTGGACAAATGTATTCTCACAGTGGACAAACGTACTTTCACAGTGGAAAAACGTACCCCCAAGTGGACAAACGTACCCTCACAGAGGACAAACATATTCTTACAGTGGACAAACGTACCCCATAGTGGACAAACATACAATCACAGTGGACAAACACACCCCCACAGTGGACAAACGTAATGTCCCAGTGGAAAAACATACCCCCACAATGGACAAACATACCCCCACAGTGGACAAACATACCCTTAAAGTGGACAAACGCACCCTCACAGTGGAGAAACGTACCCTCAGTGGACAAACATACCCTCACAGTGGACAAACGCACCCTCACAGTGGACAAACGTACCCTCAGTGGACAAACATACCCTCACAGTGGAAAAACATACCCTCAGTAGACAAAGGTACCCTCACAGTGGACAAACGTACCCCCCCAGTGGACAAACGTACCCCCACAGTGGACAAACGTACCGTCACAGTGGACAAAGCTACCCCTAAAGTGGACAAACTTAATCTCCCAGTGGACAAACGTACCCCCACAGTGGACAAACGTACCCTCCCAGTGGACAAACGTACCCTCAGTGGACAAACATACACTCACAGTGGACAAACATACCCTCAGTGGACAAACATACTCTCACAATGGACAAACGTACCCCCACAGTAGACAAAGGTACCCCCAAAGTGGACAAACTTAATCTCCCAGTGGACAACCGTACACTCAGTGGACAAACGTACCCCCAAAGTGGACAAACGTACCCCATCAGTGGACAAACGTAGCCTCCCAGTGGACTAATGTACCCCACAGTGGACAAACATACAATCACAGTGGACAAACACCCCCCCACAGTGGACAAACGTACCCTCACAGTGGACAAACATACCCTCACAGTGGACAAAGGTACCCCCAAAGTGGACAAACGTAATCGCCCAGTGGACAAACATACCCCCACAGTGGACAATTGTACCCCTAAAGTGGACAAATATACCCTCAGTGGACAAACATACCCCCTCAGAGGACAACCGTATCCTCCCAGTGGATAAACGTACCCCAACAGTGGACAAACATACCCTCACAGTGGACAAAAGCACCCCCACAGTGGACAAAAGCACCCCCACAGTGGACAAACGTACCCCATCAGTGGACAAACGTACCCTCCCAGTGGACAAATGTACCCCACAGTGGACAAACATACAATCACAGTGGACAAATGTACCCCCAAAGTGGACCAACGTAATCTCCCAGTGGACAAACGTACCCTAAAATTGGACAACCATACCCTCCCAGTGGACAGACGTACCCCCACAGTGGACAAACATACCCTCACAGCGGACAAACGTACCCTCACAGTGGACAAACGTATCCCTAAAGTGGACAAACGTAATCTCCAAGTGGATAAACATACCCTCACAATGGACAAACGTACCCCCACAGTGGACAAAGGTACCCCCAAAGTGGACAAACTTAATCTTCCAGTGGACAAACGTACACTCAGTGGACAAACGTACCCACACAGTGGACAAACGTACCCCCACAGTGGACAAACATACCCTCACAGTGGACAAAGGTACCCCCAAAGTGGACAAACGTAATCGCCCAGTGGACAAACATACCCCCACAGTGGACAATTGTACCCCTAAAGTGGACAAATATACCCTCAGTGGACAAACATACCCCCTCAGAGGACAACCGTATCCTCCCAGTGGATAAACGTACCCCAACAGTGGACAAACATACCCTCACAGTGGACAAAAGCACCCCCACAGTGGACAAAAGCACCCCCACAGTGGACAAACGTACCCCATCAGTGGACAAACGTACCCTCCCAGTGGACAAATGTACCCCACAGTGGACAAACATACAATCACAGTGGACAAATGTACCCCCAAAGTGGACCAACGTAATCTCCCAGTGGACAAACGTACCCTAAAATTGGACAACCATACCCTCCCAGTGGACAGACGTACCCCCACAGTGGACAAACATACCCTCACAGCGGACAAACGTACCCTCACAGTGGACAAACGTATCCCTAAAGTGGACAAACGTAATCTCCAAGTGGACAAACATATCCTCACAGTGGACAAACGCACCCCCACAGTGGACAAACGTACCCTCCCAGTGGACAAAGGTATCCCCAAAGTGGACAAACGTAATCTCCAAGTGGACAAACATACCCTCACAGTGGAAAAACGCACCCCACAGTGGACAAACGTACCCTCCCAGTGGACAAATGTACCCCCAAAGTGGACCAACGTAATCTCCCAGTGGACAAACATACCCTCACAGCGGACAAACGTACCCTCACAGTGGACAAACGTACCCCCAAAGTGGACAAACGTAATCTCCAAGTGGACAAACATACCCTCACAGTGGAAAAACGCACCCCACAGTGGAAAAACGTACCCCCACAGTGGTGTCTGTGATGCTGTCATCCTGGTAACGAGCTCCTTGGACTTTACATCTGTCTACGGTCAGGAAGTCACCGGTCTGTGAATAAAAACAAACTAATAATAATAATCATAACAAGTCATATATTATCCTCTCTGTCTCTCTCTCTCTCTGTCTTTTTGTCTGTCTCTCTCTCATTCTCTGACTCTCTCTGTCTCTCTCTCTCACTCTCTCATCACGTCCATCTGAAGGGCCATTCTCTAAACTAACCAATGAGCAGTAGCACATTCAACACACTCCTTTTTTCCAAACATAATGTGGACAGTGTGGTTTCTGTCTTGTTGGTCACTGACTTAAACATTTTGCACTTAATATAAAAGGAAGTACGTGTGACAGACGTGTGGACAGTCCAGTTTTAGAGCTGTGGGTCCAGAACATATGTGGACATATGTTCACCTACTGATGTTAGGGTTAGTGTGGGTTAGTGTGGGACAGGGTTACATATGTTCACCTACTGATGTTAGGGTTAGTGTGGGTTAGTGTGGGACAGGGTTACATATGTTCACCTACTGATGTTAGGGTTAGTGTGGGTTAGTGTGGGACAGGGTTACATATGTTCACCTACTGATGTTAGGGTTAGTGTGGGTTAGTGTGGGACAGGGTTACATATGTTCACCTACTGATGTTAGGGTTAGTGTGGGTTAGTGTGGGACAGGGTTACATATGTTCACCTACTGATGTTAGGGTTAGTGTGGGTTAGTATGGGTTAGGGTTACATATGTTCACCCCCCCCAGTGGACTTACAGGACACGACAGCTCTCTCTGCTGACTTCTGTGGCTGTGGATGCTTCCAATTTCAGTCTGGGAACTGGAGTGAGACATTCCTTCAAAGAAGGGCCTGAAAAAACAGAACACACACGTTAAGACCTGGAGACAAAGAAGAAAACATTGGTCATTTCCTGAGAAACACACGGAAACAAAGAAACAGATAAAAGTGGAGGTTTTCCACTGGACGGATACACTGCAAAACTTTACACATATTCAGAGGTGGTAGAAATACTCACATTCTGTACTTGAGTACAAGTACAACTACTTGTATGGAAAAATACTCAAAATACTAAAAGTAGAAGTACTGATTCAACTTCTTTACTGAAGTGAAAGTAAAAAAGTACAACTGCATTTTTTTGCCATAAATTAAATAATACTTTTACCTTATTTTCCAGACTATAAAGTTCACTTAAAAAACTTTGATTTTCTTTAAAAACCACAGTCCGCCTTAAACATGGATTAATACTGGCAGTGTTTAGTGACTGGGAGTTTTGACTTTTTATCTGATCATTTTGACTTCACTTAATGCACCTTATAGTGTGGAAAACATGGTACTTAATCACACAATATCATAAAAAGTTTCAAAATATCTAAAAATAAATAATTTAAAAGTGAGTTAGTGTGTAGAAAATGTGTTTGATTAGGTCACAGTTACTGAGTTTATTGGATATGGACAGAAAATGCAGGAAAAATGGAGTAAAAAAGTCACAATTGAGACAAAGTCATCATTTTGAGAAAAAAAGCCAAGATTATGAAATAAAAAGTCTAATACTTCCTTACGTCACTTACTGTGTGGATTGTAGTGCTGGTAAAGTACGGTGTTAATACATAATTCACCTCATACATGGGTTCTGTTATATGTAATATTGTGGGTACATTGGGTTTTGTGTTGTGTTTTGTATAGTAGTCGCAGCCCCTTTAAGAGCGCTGGTCATGTGAGACGTTATACACGGTTCATGCGTGCCGCCATGTTGGTTTTTTATTATCTGAGTAAAAAAGGAGACTCGCGCTTCAGAGTCAAAGAAAAGTGAGAAGTTTCAGGCATTCTTCTTCTTCATGCCACTTCCACATTGGTGACCCTGACGTTTACTTACTGGACGCATCCAGATCGCCATGACCGTCTCTCAAGCTCCCCAAATTCTGGGAATCGTCAGTATCAGCCTGGTTCCCTCAAACTGAGGCACTGAGTTTGCTCTGCCCTCAGAAGTTCTACAGCATCTAGAGTGGTGAGCCTTCTTACACGTCCTCTGGAGGTTAGGAAAATATGACACACTGAAGGAACTTTTATTAAGAACATTCGAACTGTCTGACGAGAGAGAGAGAGCCAGCAGGCTTTTCTCTCTTCGAGGGCTCGGTGACAGTAAGCCCTCCGAGCAAATGGACCGAATCCTCGATCTGCTGGGTGACAAAAAAACGGACTTCCCTTTCCTCCACCTTTTTCTGCGCCAGTTGCCTGCCAAGGTGACGACTGCTCTGGCCAACACTGCCACCACTGATTGCAGGGCACTGGCTGCTGAAGCTGATAAATGTTCCCTGGCTCGTCAGCAGGCCAGTGCAGCTGCGCTCCTCCCTGCGCCTCTGTCGGACATGGCAGATGATAACATGCTTGTCGCAGCAGCAGCGCCTCGTCAACACCAGTCATCAGAAGTGTGTTTCTACCATGCTAAGTATGGGCTAAAGGCTAAACGATGCCACGCTCCATGTAGCTTCAGTGGAGTGGGAAACGCCAAGGCCGGCTGTGACGGAGCAGCACACAAACACTGACACACACTGACCTTCCCATTCAAACTACACACACATACACACACCAGGTAGATTGCAAGGGTGCACACTTGCCAGTCTACTGTGACATTTACATTACTCACCTTACTCTGTGTGTTTGTGGGCTTCCTAGTCCAAACTGAGCCACACCCCAAGCACTGGTTATATAGTGTCAGGAGGTATGATGTCATGATCAGGTGACAAGGGCAGGTGAGGGAAATCAGCCTGATGGGAGGGGCTGGAGTATTTATAAAGGGCCTTTTGAAGGCTGATAGGGAGGGATGGCAGAGTGAGCCTGGTTGCATAGAGGGTAACAGCCATTCTAGGTGTCCAAGATGTAAGCAGCATTTTGAGCAGCATTCACATAGAAAGAAGTTTGTTTTCTGTTTTTTCCTTTTTTGTCTGTAAATACTTTATTTCTTGGAAAAATGCACTTTTTGGAGCTGGTGAACAAAATAAAGACACATCTTCACAATATCTGCGACTACGCCATTGTTTGAGGTTACGGGCTAAAGAGGAACCCCGTCACACTGTGGCCATGAGTGTTTTCTCTGCGACACTGGGGCACAGCGGAGTCTACAGCCTGCTTCACAATTCGACATGGTAGCTGACACCCACGGCCTTCCTATGGAAGCGGCAAATGGCAGCCGCATCCGTATATATGGTATGACACGTTTTGAACTGTGTTTTGGGAGGCAGCATTTTGGCTGGGGCTTTGTGACGGCTAAAGTTGCTGTTCCCCTCTTAGGGTCTGATTTCTTATGTGCATATGGACTGTTAGTGGATGTTAAAAATCATCGCCTGATTGATGCAGTCACTTTTTGTTGTTATGCATGTACACCCACTGTATCTGACACAGTCTGCTCTCTGTCACAAACATTTTCCAGCGGCTACTCGCTGAATTTCAAGCGCTTACACAGCCCACCTTCTCCTCTACCACTGTCAAGCACGGCGTGGAGCATCATATTACCACCACTGGCCCACCTGTGTATGCACATGCTCGGCACCTCGAACCAACCAAGCTAGCTGCAGCTAAGGCAGAGTATGAAGCCTTGGAGCGCTAGGGATTTTTTGACGCTCCAACAGTCCTTGGACCTCACTGCAGCACCTCGTGCCTAAACCTGGGGGTGGCTGGTGTCTTTGTGGGTACTACCGACGGCTCAACGAAGCGATGACACCTGACCGCTACCCAGTACTGCATATTCAAGATTTTTCAGCACACCTGGCTTGTAAAGTAATTTTTTTCAAAACTGGATTTGATCAGAGGATACCATCAGGTGCCTGTTCACACTCTCGACATCCCTAAAACAGCTGTAATTACACCGTTTGGATTGTTTGAGTATCTGTGTCCACCATTTGGCCTCAAGAATGGTGCTCAGACTTTTCAACGGCTGATGGACTCTGTGTGACAGGACCTACCATTCATTTTTGTTTACCTGGATGATGTTCTGTTGGCAAGTTCGTCACTGTCAGACAGGGTTCTACAGTGCGCCCATTTCACTTGCATTTGCGAGAAAATATTTAAGCATGTGAACGAGGAAAACAAAACAGTCACACATGTGTGAGTGTTTGTTGCAGCAACAATAAGACACACAGACCTGAGGAGTTAATGAAAACCTACTAGAAATGAATGAAAAGTGTGTGAACAGCTCCACATAGAGACGAACACGGCACATATTGAAAGGATTAACCCTTTAACTCCTGATGCGTCAGCGCTGACACGTTCTGAGTGGATGGTTTAGTTTAAAAATTCAGACAAATTCAAGTGTTTTTTTAACTGTTATTTTACTGAGAATTTTGTTCATGGAACTGATGTACAGGTGTCGAAAAGCAAGTGATTAAGAAAAAGAAAAAGCCCAAACTAAAACTACTGGAACCAAATTACAACACTAGTTATTTATTCTTTTTTTTTTTTACTTCATTTTGGGTTTGGTGGGTTTTTGTTTTTTGCCTTTTTTCCACGTTATTTCTTATTTTGTGAATATATATTAGTTTCTGTTGATGTTGATTATTTTGTTTATTTTATTATTTTTCTTCAATTGTGTTCTGTTAGTGTCTTACTTTGTTCATGTTACATATTATTTTGTTGGTTTATTATTCATTTTTGTTCATTGTGTTGCTTATTTTATTTTTTCACTGTATCGAGTGGCAGAACTTGAAGATCCTGGTCAGCCACACATTTAAGGACAAGCCATACAACAGCTTATGGCAAACAGTCCTGACCAAAGAGCCGTACAAAAGTGACTACAAGGTAATTAACACACACTTAAGTTTCAAAAACTTAGATGGAAGGTTGTACTTTAATTGTGATAATGTGAAATACTACAAAAGTGGGAATAAGGGTAATGTGCAGTATGGGAACAATGTGCAATAGAGTATACTTATGTGCAATATTTTAAGTGGTGCAAGTTAGGGACAAAGGACAATAATATCAATATGTAATCTGGCAATTACTATGAATGTGCAAAATGGGAGTATTGTGCAATACTAAGAATGTGCAATATCTTCTTGAATATGTGGCATGTTGACTACTTATTTTCTATCATTTAGAGTGAATCCTTTTGAAATAATTTTTACAGAACCTGCTACAACGTGTGGAGATCCTGCTGGTTCTCCTCATTTCAGCAGCACAATGTGAAAGAGGCTTTTCTGCGCAGAAGCAGATCAAGAGGTTTCTTCTTGAAAAAACATGGCGGACAGTGCACTATGCGCTCACCTGCACTCCTGCGAGGTTAATTGTTTGCAACTAAAACTCGCACTTTGTGATCTTTGGTGAATTATCAGCTCTATTTTGATTCCATCAAAATGGAAGAGATTAAGCAAACCCTCAAAAATTTGCAATCCGAGATCTCAAGGATTGCCAAGAAGCAGACGGAGATTCTTGACCTAGTTCAAGAGGTGAAATCATTGAAGAAACAAGTGAAAATCTTGCAAGAGTCTGAGAAGAAAAAGGATGATGTCATTCTCAATTTAACGGAGAGGATTGAGATTATGGAACAGCACTCACGTATCGACGACATAATCATCACAGGCCTACGAACCCAGCACCGTACCTATGCAAGGGCTGCCACGGTGTCAGTTGGGAGCAGTGAGGATTCCCCTCTACCTGAGCTCGCCACGCTGGAGAATCAGGTCATTGATTTCTTTCAAGGCAAGGACATGTCGATCCATAAACAGCATATTGCGGCCTGCTACACGCTCCCAGTTAAAACTGCTGCTTCCAGGGCGAAACAACTGCCTCCAACCATTGTTCTGAAATTTACGGCTCGCAAACACAAACTGGAGTTGTTGAAGCAAGGAAGCAAACTTAAGAACACGGGTGTGTATCTTAATGAGCACCTCACGAAAAAGAATGCTTTTCTGGCGAGCGAGGCCCGCAAACTCAAAAAAGATGGCAAGATAAAGTCGACGTGGACCCGAAGCTGCAAAATCTACATACGAAAAAATGGGGCTACTCCGGAAGAGGAAGTGGTGAAGCTTGTAAGAGAAATTAGTGACCTGGATGAATTTCAGTAGGATTGCTGTTCTCCTTATGTTTTGTTTTCCGTTTACTAAGACGTACGCTTGTCGGACTAGGCCTATTGGGTTTAAGTTTGGAGTGAGCGGATTCCAAATGTGTTTTACGCACGTCTGGACAGAATCGGAAGGTCTGTTCTGTCGATTATGGATGGTTTTTTGGCGTTCCGTCTCTCCTACTATGTCTGCGCTCCAGGTAGGCCAACGAAGTACATTACACCACCTATTGACTTTTCCATGACTTCTGGGACATTTGATTCCACCTCAAATCTCACTCCCTTTGAATTCAGTACTGGTGACCCTAGGATTTATGAGTCTCTAAACCCCGACGATGTCATTTGTGACTCAAGCTCAGTTAATCTGTCATGTAATTATTACTCTGATAGTCAATTCAATGGCTTGGCTCGTAATCTTGTGACTGATCGTTACTTCTCCACCTTTCATTTGAATGTTCGGAGTTTACCGAAAGCGAATGATGTTCTGTTTACCTATCTTTCCACTCTCACACATTCATTTTCTGTGCTAGCTTTCAGTGAAACTTGGTTGCATAATGACATTCTCAGTCTGTACGATCAGTCGAATTATAATTCCATCCACTCATGCAGGAAAAATAGGACAGGTGGTGGTGTCTCTTTGTATATTCTAAAATCCTATAATTTTGTCAGAAGGAACGACTTGAGCAAAGACTTCGATATGACTCGTGTAGAGTCTGTGTTCATTGAAATCCCGTCCGTTCCATCGTTATCTGGTTGTTGTGTGATCATTGGCTGTATTTACAGACCCCCGGACTCTGATGTAAACACTTTTAATGAAGCCATGTGTGTTACACTGGAAGCAATTAGTAGTGAAAACAAACTGTGTATTCTTCTGGGTGACTTTAATGTTAATCTGCTAAATGATGAACAGGTGGCTGTCTCTGATTTTTTGAATACTCTTTATTCTGTAAATTTTTATCCTCTTATTACTAAGCCGTCAAGAATCACTACCTCCACTGCCACTTTAATTGACAACATCTTATTTAATTCCTTATACTTTCCCATTACCTCGGGCCTTTTGTTCTGTGATGTTTCTGATCACCTACCGGTGTTTCAGATCATTCACGCTATGGAACCTTCTAAAATTGGTAACTCAACTAACAAGCCTACTGTATATAGAAACTTCTCGAAAAAAAACATGGATATCTTCAAGTTGGCTATTAGTCGACTGTCCTGGGCTAATGTTCTCAATTCATGTGATGTGGAGGAAGCTTATCACTACTTTTTAGATGACTTTCTCTCTGTTTTGAAAAGCTCATTACCTTTGCTTACATCAAAAAAGTCTAAACGCACACAATCACAACATAAACCCTGGTTTTCAGATGAACTAAAAAAAAACATCACGCAAAAAGAATAGACTTTACCAGAAAGCTCTTTCAAATCCTACTCAAGCTAACATTACTAATTATAAAACGTTTAAAAATCAATTTACTAGTCTTCTCAGGAAGGCAAAAAAAAAGTTTTTTTCTGATAAATTTCTACAAGCCTCAAATGACACCAAGTCTACCTGGAACTTGATAAATAACATATTAAATAGAGGTAAGAGTTCACCAGTAACTCTTGAAATGAATGGTATTAATGGAGTTATATCTGACCCTAGTGAGGTAGCAGACGGATTTAACAATTACTTCTCCAGTATAGGCTCTGCCTTAAACAGTAATTTCTCCACCATGAATGATGATCCTTATAGTGGAATTGTAGGAGATTACTCTCCTTTACATTCTTTTGATCCACCTACCACTCAAGAAGTCTACAATATTGTTATGTCTTTAAAGAGTACTTCTTCTGGACATGATGATATTAAGATATCTCTAGTCAAATCAGTTTTAGATTACGTTATAAACCCGTTAACCCATATAATGTCTCTGTCACTCAGTTCTGGTATTGTTCCACAGGACGTTAAGATTGCCAAAGTTGTTCCTGTTTTTAAAACTGGTGATACCAGGGAGTTTGGGAATTACAGGCTGATATCTGTTCTTCCCTGCTTCTCCAAAATATTGGAGAGATTGGTTTACTCCAGGCTGTTGAATCATCTAACTACTAACAATATTCTATACAAACATCAATACGGATTTAGGAAAAAATATTCGACCGAACATGCACTAATTTACCTCACAAATATAATTTCTACTGCCATGGATAATAGAAACTTTGCCCTAGGGGTCTTTTTAGACCTAAGCAAAGCTTTTGATACAGTAAATCATGATATCCTTTTCTCGAAGCTTAAAATCTATGGTTTGAATAACACAGTCTTGAAGTGGTGTATGAGTTACCTAAATAATAGGAAGCAGTATGTTTACTTCCATGGTCATTCCTCCCTTCTGTCCAATATCCAAATTGGGGTTCCACAGGGTTCTATCCTTGGGCCATTATTGTTTCTTATTTATGTTAATGACCTAGCAGGTGCATGTCACCATCTTATTCCTTTACTTTTTGCCGATGATACAAATCTTATTGCTGTCCATACTGACTTCGCAAAATTAGTTGAATGTGTTAATTCTGACTTGCTTTCGGTCTCTGAATGGTTCCAACGCAACAAACTTACGCTTAACTTAAAAAAGTGTAATTTTATGATTTTTTTGCCATGCAAATAAGAATTATCCCAAAGATCTTGCAAATATTTTTATCAATCGCTCTCAAATTTCTCAAGTTTCGTCAACTAAATTCCTCGGTGTCACGGTGGATGAAAGACTAAATTGGAGCAAACATATTGATTTGGTGTGTAAAAAAAGCAATGAAAATGCTTGGCATATTTCGCAAAATTTATCCATTGATAAACCCCCCTGCTTATAAGTCAATATATTATAGTTTCATCTTTCCCTATTTGAGTTACTGCAATACTGTATGGGGGGCTACTTACACAACTCATTTAAATAAATTGTTGGTTGTACAGAAAAAGTATCTTAGATTAATTTCTCACTCAAACAGATATGCTCCGTTAGCTCCTTTATTCAGAGGCTACGCCATTCTTACGATCAACAAACTCAATATTTACCAGACTTGCTTATTCATCCATAAATTCATCTACAATAAGGAACTTTTACCTACTTCTTTTCATGACTTCTTCACTATTACTGGAAATGTCCACACTTATCACACTAGACACAGTATAAGTACTCTTTATATACCTCAAATTCGAACATCCCTTCACAAACACAATATATCTTTCCATGGCCCTATGCTCTGGAGCAATCTAAGTATTTCCCTAAGATCCTTTTCCTCTTATTCTCACTTTAAAAAACAGCTTAAAGAACATCTCCTTTTATGATGGGTTTCCTCTTATTTAAAACGTTGCTTGGTTCAAAGGACTTCCGGTCCCTGTCCGAGATACAGCTTTAGGTTATATAAGTCTTCTCTCCTTGTCTCTTTTGGATAGTCTGTCATGGTCATTCTTTTTTCTCATTAGCTAACGTAGTATACGTTACATCTAAATTCTTTTTTTTCTTTTGAAAGCCATGTCATTAGCTTTGACGATACTTCATCTTTGTTGCGTTCCGAATTGTATAATTGTGTTTGTCCGTTTGTTTTTGTTCTCCTGTTGCTTGTAAATTTGGATTTATATTGGGGGCGGAATTCTGTATAAGCCTTTCTGGCTTCATTCCTCTCCCTGCACAAAAGGTCCTTTCTGTTGGTTCTGTTTGTGCTAAATAAATAAACTAAACTAAAGAGCTCATTGAGAAGCTGTCTCCTCTGCAGAGCTGGTCTATGGTCAGCCTCTGAGGGTCCCTGGGGAGTTTGTCTCCTTGGTCAGCCACACTCCAGCGTTCTAGCTTGTTGGACAATGCCAGGTTGTTTGCGCCACTTCCTACTTCCCACCACGGTTTGCCAGGTTCTCATGTCCCCAGTGGTTTGCAGTCCGCTGGCTACGTTTTCATTTGTGTGGATGGTCATCGCCTCCGTTCACCTTACGAGGGCCCTTTCCGTGTTGTGGAGACAGGGGACAAGCACTTTGTGGTGGATATTGGGGGCAAATCGGAGTGGGTGTCTGTAGACCGTCTAAAACCAGCTCACTTGGATCTAGCTAGGCCAGTTGAGTTGGCAAAACCCCTGAAACAAGGCCGGCCTCCGGCTAGGTCCCAAATTCTCAACCCCTCTACACCTTCACCTTGTCACAGAGATGTCCTGCAGACAGAAACTGAGGGATCGGTTCCGTCGTCTCCAATACAGTGGAGCCGCTATGGATGTTTGATTCGCCACCCGTATCGTAAAATCATGTCTTATTTGTCATGTGATTTTGCATTTTTTGTACTGTGAATTCTGGGGGGGCATGTGTAGTGCTGGTAAAGTACGGTGTTAATACATAATTCACCTCATACATGGGTTCTGTTATATGTAATATTGTGGGTACATTGGGTTTTGTGTTGTGCTTTGTATAGTAGTCGTGCCCCCTTTAAGAGCGTCAGTGACGTGAAACATTTTACAAGGTTCATGCGTGCCGCCATGTTGGCTTTTTATTATCTGAGGAAATAAAGGAGACTCGCGCTTCGGAGTCAAAGAAAAGTGAGAAGTTTCAGGTATTCTTCTACATTTAAAACCACAACTGACAAAACAGTGTTAGAACAAAAACAAACATAAACAGTCGGGTACTATTACTAATTGTCATGTTTTGAAGTTTAGACACTTGGTTTATTATAGATAAATGTAAATGATGTTTGAAGTAAATAATAAAACGCTACCAGACAGTGTGCAGAAGTTCTTCAAAAAGGGTCTGAGAGTAAATATGAGTTAGAGATGGAAGCAGACGAGTGTTTGTTCCCAAAAGATAAAGAAGAAGTTAAAAGAAGATCCATTTGGTTTAAGGGGGTTCAGCTGTGGAACAAACTAAAGCAATGTTTTTATCTTCAACTAAGCATTATGTACATTTTTATTTAGGAGTTATGGCTGTAATTAGTGTTTATATATTTATGTATTTTTTGTTTGTCTTTTCTCTACCTATCATAAATTGTGGAGCTTAAGATGGACGGTCGGTGGATGTTAATAAGCTTTGCTTCTGCCTGAACCTTTTTCAGTTAAATTCTGGATTGTTCTCTTTTTTTGCTGCTTTGAAGTGAATATACGAGTGAAATAAACTGAAAAAAAAAAGTCAAAACGATGAATGCTGTGTTTTATTTATTTTTGATGGTGCTGGAGAGAGAAACTGTCTTCCACAACGACAAATAAAGTCTTCTATTCTAAATTACAACTAATAAAAAACAAACAAACATATAAATAAATAATGACAGTTAAATGCGATAAAATAATAAATGGATGTGAGTGAAGACGTACTTTAGTTTGGGTTTGGGCGTGCTCAGGACACTCTCGTTGTCTTCCATCTCTGGACCGCTGTCGCTCTGGTTGTACACCTCCAGACTGTCGTACAGTAAGTCCAGATCCTCCTCCACCTCCTGGGTCTGGTCAACCGGGTCTGAGTCTAGAACCTGCATATGGTAGACAAGGTAGAATGACATTCCCAGGAATCCCACTTTATACGTGGACCACAGAAATTCAAATCAGGTTTTCGCACCAGCGCGTTTTAGCGTAACATAATGTTTGGGTGTCAGTTCAAAATGTAACGCTGTGATTAGAGCCGCTACACTACCTTTAAAGTTATTTTAAATACATGTACACATTAAAACTAGCTTCTAACCACAGTTTATTTACTTTTATTTTGAAGGGAACTTTATATCCGCTGACAAATTTACAAAACACAGGACGAGACTTAACACACACTAAAAACGTATGTGTCTCCTTAAGTGTGAACACATACAGTGTGTGTTTGGAGTGAAAATAAAGATCAACAGTGAACTCCTGGGTAGAAAATGTCACTTTATGGGTCTAATGTACCTGGGTACGGCTTTATAAAATGAACTGGAAGAGCCTGTAACAGCAGGACTTCTGTGCCACATGACTCCCAGTCAGAAGATTAATCACTAATTAAATCCTGTTTGGTTGTTTGGTTGATTCCTTAACCTCTGACCTCTGACCTCTGACCCACTCCAGTGGTAGAAGAGACAATCAATCCACCCAGTGATGTCACACCTGTGTATAAATACATGTATAAACTACACACCAGTGTATAAATACATGTATAAACTACACACCTGTGTATAAATACATGTATAAACTACACACCTGTGTAGAAATACATGTATATACTACACACCTGTGTAGAAATACATGTATATACTACACACCAGTGTAGAAATATATGTATAAACTACACACCTGTGTAGAAATACATGTATAAACTACACACCTGTGTAGAAATACATGTATAAACTACACACCTGTGTAGAAATACATGTATAAACTACACACCTGTGTAGAAATACATGTATATACTACACACCAGTGTAGAAATACATGTATAAACTACACACCTGTGTAGAAATACATGTATATACTACACACCAGTGTAGAAATACATGTATAAACTACACACCTGTGTAGAAATACATGTATAAACTACACACCTGTGTAGAAATACATGTATAAACTACACACCTGTGTAGAAATACATGTATAAACTACACACCTGTGTAGAAATACATGTATAAACTACACACCAGTGTAGAAATACATGTATAAACTACACACCCGTGTAGAAATACATGTATAAACTACACACCCGTGTATAAATACATCTATAAACTACACACCCGTATAGAAATACATGTATAAACTACACACCAGTGTAGAAATACATGTATAAACTACACACCTGTGTATAAATACATGTATAAACTACACACCTGTGTAGAAATACATGTATAAACTACACACCAGTGTAGAAATACATGTATAAACTACACACCTGTGTATAAATACATGTATAAACTACACACCTGTGTAGAAATACATGTATATACTACACACCTGTGTAGAAATACATGTAAAAACTACACACCTGTGTAGAAATACTTGTATATACTACACACCAGTGTATAAATACATCTATAAACTACACACCCGTGTAGAAATACATGTATAAACTACACACCCGTGTAGAAATACATGTATAAACTACACACCTGTGTAGAAATACATGTATAAACTACACACCTGTGTAGAAATACATGTATATACTACACACCTGTGTAGAAATACATGTATATACTACACACCAGTGTAGAAATACATGTATAAACTACACACCTGTGTAGAAATACATGTATAAACTACACACCTGTGTAGAAATACATGTATAAACTACACACCTGTGTAGAAATACATGTATAAACTACACACCTGTGTAGAAATACATGTATATACTACACACCAGTGTAGAAATACATGCATAAACTACACACCTGTGTAGAAATACATGTATAAACTACACACCTGTGTAGAAATACATGTATAAACTACACACCTGTGTAGAAATACATGTATAAACTACACACCTGTGTAGAAATACATGTATAAACTACACACCAGTATAGAAATACATGTATAAACTACACACCCGTGTAGAAATACATGTATAAACTACACACCTGTGTAGAAATACATGTATAAACTACACACCTGTGTAGAAATACATGTATAAACTACACACCTGTGTAGAAATACATGTATAAACTACACACCAGTGTAGAAATACATGTATAAACTACACACCAGTGTAGAAATACATGTAAAAACTACACACCTGTGTAGAAATACTTGTATATACTACACACCAGTGTATAAATACATCTATAAACTACACACCTGTGTAGAAATACATGTATAAACTACACACCCGTGTAGAAATACATGTATAAACTACACACCTGTGTAGAAATACATGTATAAACTACACACCTGTGTAGAAATACATGTATATACTACACACCTGTGTAGAAATACATGTATATACTACACACCAGTGTAGAAATATATGTATAAACTACACACCTGTGTAGAAATACATGTATAAACTACACACCTGTGTAGAAATACATGTATAAACTACACACCTGTGTAGAAATACATGTATAAACTACACACCTGTGTAGAAATACATGTATATACTACACACCAGTGTAGAAATACATGTATAAACTACACACCTGTGTAGAAATACATGTATATACTACACACCAGTGTAGAAATACATGTATAAACTACACACCTGTGTAGAAATACATGTATAAACTACACACCTGTGTAGAAATACATGTATAAACTACACACCTGTGTAGAAATACATGTATAAACTACACACCTGTGTAGAAATACATGTATAAACTACACACCAGTGTAGAAATACATGTATAAACTACACACCCGTGTAGAAATACATGTATAAACTACACACCCGTGTATAAATACATCTATAAACTACACACCCGTATAGAAATACATGTATAAACTACACACCTGTGTAGAAATACATGTATAAACTACACACCTGTGTATAAATACATGTATAAACTACACACCTGTGTAGAAATACATGTATATACTACACACCTGTGTAGAAATACATGTAAAAACTACACACCTGTGTAGAAATACTTGTATATACTACACACCAGTGTATAAATACATCTATAAACTACACACCCGTGTAGAAATACATGTATAAACTACACACCCGTGTAGAAATACATGTATAAACTACACACCTGTGTAGAAATACATGTATAAACTACACACCTGTGTAGAAATACATGTATATACTACACACCTGTGTAGAAATACATGTATATACTACACACCAGTGTAGAAATATATGTATAAACTACACACCTGTGTAGAAATACATGTATAAACTACACACCTGTGTAGAAATACATGTATAAACTACACACCTGTGTAGAAATACATGTATAAACTACACACCTGTGTAGAAATACATGTATATACTACACACCAGTGTAGAAATACATGCATAAACTACACACCTGTGTAGAAATACATGTATAAACTACACACCTGTGTAGAAATACATGTATAAACTACACACCTGTGTAGAAATACATGTATAAACTACACACCTGTGTAGAAATACATGTATAAACTACACACCTGTGTAGAAATACATGTATAAACTACACACCAGTGTAGAAATACATGTATAAACTACACACCCGTGTAGAAATACATGTATAAACTACACACCCGTGTATAAATACATCTATAAACTACACACCTGTGTAGAAATACATGTATAAACTACACACCCGTGTAGAAATACATGTATAAACTACACACCCGTGTAGAAATACATGTATAAACTACACACCCGTGTAGAAATACATGTATAAACTACACACCTGTGTAGAAATACATGTATAAACTACACACCTGTGTAGAAATACATGTATATACTACACGCCAGTGTAGAAATACATGTATAAACTACACACCTGTGTAGAAATACATGTATAAACTACACACCTGTGTAGAAATACATGTATAAACTACACACCTGTGTAGAAATACATGTATAAACTACACACCTGTGTAGAAATACATGTATATACTACACACCAGTGTAGAAATACATGTATAAACTACACACCTGTGTAGAAATACATGTATATACTACACACCAGTGTAGAAATACATGTATATACTACACACCAGTGTAGAAATACATGTATATACTACACACCAGTGTAGAAATACATGTATATACTACACACCTGTGTAGAAATACATGTATATACTACACACCAGTGTAGAAATACATGTATATACTACACACCAGTGTAGAAATACATGTATATACTACACACCAGTGTAGAAATACATGTATATACTACACACCAGTGTAGAAATACATGTATATACTACACACCAGTGTACAGAACTGGACAATTCAGTTTGACTGTGGAAGTTGAGCTGTGGTTCAGGTCAAAGGTCAAAGGTTAGTGAGTTCTGAGCTGTGGTTAGGGTTAAAGGTCTCAGTCTGTATATTTTCAGTGTCTTCTCACTCACTCTCATCATTTCTCATTTCTGTCAGAACCCAAAATGCTGCCAAACAAACTATTCAAAGTGGTGGAGGCGTCTTCAATAGTAAAACCTGTGCTTTCCAAACTCTAACTGCTGCTGGATAATAAATCTAATGAGACACAATTTTAATGCCACAAGAAATCTCGTCAAATTACATCTTGCAAGATCTAGTTGCCCCAGTATTGGCCTAGTGTTAGCCCAGTATTGGCCTAGTGTTAGCCCAGTTTTGGCCTAGTGTTAGCCCAGTGTTGACCAAATGTTGGCCCAGTTTTGACCAAATGTTGGCCCAGTGTTGACCAAATGTTGGCCCAGTGTTGACCAAATGTTGGCCCAGTGTTGACCAAATGTTGGCCCAGTGTTGACCAAATGTTGGCCCAGTGTTGACCTAGTGTTGGCCTAGAGCACCACGTTGACCAGAACCGCCCCTGGGGGAGGGGTTTAACCTCACGTGGGTGACGTCCATGTCCACATGGCATCATGTGATTGACTTTAGATCATACAGTGGTACCTCTATTTACTACAATAATTTGTTCCAGAAGTGTTTTTGTAATGTGAATTTTTCATAGTTTCATTTTAACTGGGATGAGGGAAGTCTGGGCTACTTTGCTGAGGCTGCTGCCCCCACGACCCGTACCCGGATGAAGTGGGAGACGACGAGTACAAGTTTCATTATACATGTAAAAGGTCTGATTGGTTCCAGGGCCCCCCCAATAATACCCCTTAAACCCCCAATACTACCCCCTGAACCCCCAATACTACCCCTTAAACCCCCAATAATAACCCCTGAACCCCCAATACTATAATAATAATAATAATAATAATAATAATAATAATAATAATAATAATAATAATAAATTTTATTTGTATAGCAGATCAATGTCCATTTTGACTAACAGATAATTAGAGATGTGAAGGTTGTGGGGGGATGGTGGTGTGATGTGAAGACCAGTGGAGCAGACCAGGTCCAGGATGTGGCCACGGCAGTGAGTGGGGTAATGGATGTGTTGTGTGAAGTAAAAATTTGGTAAAATGTCAATAAATTCAGTGGTCTGTGTACAGTTTGGGTTATCAATATGTATGTTAAAGTCACCAAGGAGGAGGATGGGTGGTGAGATGGAACAGAGCTGGTTCAGAAGGGCACAGACATTATTTAGAAAGTCCGGGTTTGGTTTGGGTGGGCGGTAACTAACAGCTGTAATCAGAGGGGTGGGGCCAGGGAGTTTGAATGTAATATATTCAAAAGAAGGGAGTGTGGGGGGGGTGGAGATAGTACTGAGTTTTAGGTTGTTATTATAGATAATGGCTATACCACCATCACATGCTTCGGGGCGAGGTTGGTCAATTTATGTATATCCTGTGGGTGTTGACATATTAAGTGAGAAGTTGTCCGGTGGTTTGTGTCATATTTCTATTAAGCAGAGGATGTCCAGGTAATTGTCCAGAATAAATTCATGGAGGATGGGACTTTTGTCGGTAAGGGTGTGTGTGTTAAACAGGACCACATGCAGATGATGTTTATTACACGTTATGGTTGTGGTCCGAGGAAGAGAACATAGATTAATCAGATTCACCTGTCGTATGTGTTGGGAAAATAAATTTTTTGATTTACGGATGGACAAGATAGAAGGAATGGAGTGGTGGGTGGATGTTGAAGGCGGACGGTAGGGGGCGGTAGTGGGCGGTTCATTGTCAGGTGCGGGGGTAACAGGGGAGGGGTTATGTGAGGTGAAAGCCGCTAGTCAGTCATGGGACATAGTGTGTAGCATACTGTATATTGTCTGCTAGTATGGAGCTGCCAAGCTTGTTTAGATGGGTTCTGTTGGGGCGATAAAAAAGTGGTCTGTTCCAAAAATATTAAAATTGTCAATGAAATATATGCTGTGTGCACCACAGAGCGACTACAGCCAAGAGCTTAAGCTAAGGAGATGGCTAAAGTAGTTCACGTTCCTGGAGAGTGTTGGTGGGAGAGTCAAGGAGAGCTTTAAAGTGTTTTTTTGTCACTTTGGATTGGCGAAGAGAAGTATCATTGAAGCCAACGTGGAAAAGATACGGTGGATGGAAGGGGGAGTGACTGAATGAGAGCCGGGATTTTATCAGTGATATCATTGACAGTGGCTCCTGGAAAACAGTGAGTGGTGGCATTAAAAAAGCGGATACCTCGAATGATACCGTTGCCAACTATGAGGGTGGTCGGGGTAAACAGAGGACGAGGTGGACAATGCGATGATGTCGTCTTGGACCACTCAGGATAATCAGATACTGGAGGAGCCTATGACTGAGAGTGTATGGGTCACGGGCGATCGGGGCGGAGTGGTGAGGTGGTCTTCTGTGCAGGTGTAGAGGAGCTGACGTTATGATGAGGTGAAGCAGCAGCTGGTCCAGTGGTGTTCCTGCGCACTGCTTCCCTCAGCAGTTTCTTACAGAGAGTTGAGGATGATCCTAAGGATGTGGGGCGGTGTGCAGTGCACTGTCCATTGTAGCTCGTAGCCCCGCTAGCCGCCCGCAGGGAGGGCACTTCAATACAGGTATCAGGTTAAGTGTGGGGCCGATCCGAGACCAGTGGGGAGGATGCCTGGTCCACAGTCTGGGGGGCCGTGGGAATCCTTGTGGCACATCGGGGCTGGATCCGTGGAACTTCGCCAACCAATCCGGCAGGAACCGCGGGAACTCTGCTTGCTGGGATGTATATGTATACATGATATATGAGTCACATAATTTTTAACTAACATGACCATAGTCTTTCTCAAACAGGAATGTTTTAAGCCTAATTTTAAATGTAGAGACTGTTTCGGCGTCTTTAATATTAAAGGGAAGATGATTCCATAAGACAGTAACCATGTTAACTAAAGGCTCTAGCTCCATCAGACAGTAACCATTGTAACTAAAGGCTCTAGCTCCATCAGACAGTAACCATGGTAACTAAAGGCTCTAACTCCATCAGACAGTAACCATGGTAACTAAAGGCTCTAGCTCCATCAGACAGTAACCATGGTAACTAAAGGCTCTAGCTCCTACTGTACTTTTAGAAACCCTAGGAACTTTCAGTAAACCTGCATTCTGAGAACGAAGGGTTCTATTGGGTTGGTACGGAACCAGATCATCTGTAAGATAAGAGGGGCCCATACCATTAACCCCTGACCTCTGACCCCTAACCCTAACCCATACCATTAATGGTTTTATATGTAAGGAGGAGGATTTTAAATTTAATTCTAAACTCAACTGTCAGCCAGTGAAGGGTTTGGAGCACAGGGGTGATAGGGTTAGGGGTCAGGGGTCAGGGTTTGGAGCACAGGGGTGATAGGGTTAGGGGTCAGGGGTCAGTGTTTGGAGCACAGGGGTGATGTGTTCTCTTCTATTTGATCCTGTTAATAATCTTGCTGCTGCATTTTGAACCAGTTGAAGCTTTTTAGGGAATATTTAGGACACGCTACAAGTAAGGAGTTACAATAATCTAATGGTGATGTAACAAATGCATGAATTAATTTTTCTGCAGTCGTTTTAGACAGAATATTCCTAATTTTGGCTAATGTTGCGCAGGTGAAAGAAGGCTGTTCTGCATGTTTGGTTAATGTGCCCTGACCTCTGACCCTTTGAATGAAAGATGTGGATCAAAAAAAACTCCTAAATTTTTAACTGTGTCACTGGGTGTTACACTTAAGTTGTCTACAGTAACTATGTGGTCAGTTAGGGAGTCTGTGGCATTTTTAGGACCAATTATAATGACTTCAGTTTTTTCAGGGTTCAATAAAAGATAATTGGCACTCATCCAAGTCTTTATGTCTTGGACACATGTACTTAGTTTATCTATTTGTCTGGTCTGATCAGGTTTAATCGATAAATATAGCTGTGTGTCATCTGCATAACAATGAAAATTAATGCCATGATTTGTAATGATGTTACCTAAAGGGAGCATATATAGTGTAAACAAAATAGGCCCAAGGACTGACCCTTGGGGCACGCCATAATTAACTCTGGAGGACTGCGATGATTGTTGATTAACGTTAACAAATTGTTATGGATTAGATAAATATGATTTAAAGCAGCAGAGGGCTGCTCCTCTAATACCTATATCACATTCTAATCTGTGCACTAAGATACTGTGGTCAATGGTGTCAATGGCTGCACTAAGGTCTAATAACACCAGGACTGATATTAATCCGATGTCAGTGGCTAATAATAAGTCATTAGTAACTTTAACTAACGCTGTTTCAGTGCTATGATGGGCACGAAAGCCAGACTGAAACTGTTCAAATAAACTATTATCCTGCAGGAATTGGCACAGCTGTTTAACTATTACTCGTTCTAAAACCTTTGACAGGAAGGACAAATTGGATATAGGCCTATAATTGGCTAAAATGTCAGGATCTAGGGTAGGCTTTTTCAGAATTGGTTTAATAACAGCATATTTAAATGACTGTGGCACATATCCAGTAATTAATGAAGTGTTAATTATATTTAGGACAGTGTTAATAATTAGGGGCAGAATCTGTTTAAAGAGTTTAGTTGTAATTGGATCTAAGAGGCAGGTGATGATTTGGAAGACATGATAATAGATATGACATCAGTTTGGTCTACAGTGGTGAAATTATTTAGTGTTACAGAGGGATTTATAAAAAGGCCTAGGTTTGAAACCACTGCTTTTTCTGATCTAATATTTGGGAGAAATGTGTCTATTTTGTCTCTAATAGTTGATATTTTATTGTTAAAGAACTGCAGGAAATCATCAGAATGGAGCGTGGATGGAATAACTGGTTCCACGGAGGTGTGTCTGTTTGTCAGTCTGGCTACAGTACTGAACAGGAATCTAGGATTATTCTGGTTTTCTTCTATTATGGATGAGTAATATCTAGTTTTGGCTGTACGCAAAGATGGATTATACTTTATTAAGATATTTTTACAGGCATTGAGAGAATCTTCTAAGTTGGATCGCCTCCATTGTCTCTAATTTACGTGTTGTTTGTTTAATGGAGCGAGTGTCAGCGTTGTACCATGGGGAGGTTCATCTAACCTTAGTAGTTTTTAACTGAAGGGGGGCAACTATATCTAACGTAGTTTGTAGTGTGAGCATGGTACTATCAACTAACTCATCACTTATACTGGGACTAAATGTGTCCTTTACATAATCACATGACATAGACACAAATAGTGACTGAATTAACTCTTTGTACTTTGAGACAGCACGGTCACATAGTATCCTTTTCATTTGTGTTTTAATCACTGAGGTAGAAATATCCTCAAACAAAACCTGGAAGGTCATTAAAAAGTGATCTGAGAGTATGGGATTATGGGTAAAAACAACCAGGTCATTCATTTCAACAGCAAATGTTCAGATCAGATGGAGGGTGTGTCTGTGAATGTGGGTTGGTTTATGAACATTTTGGATAAAGCCTAATCCGTCTCGTAGGTCACTAAATGCATTACTAAGAGAGTCAGTGTTGTTGTCAACATGTATGTTAAAATCACCAACTATTATAATCCTATCCCAGTTCAACCTGTTGGCTTGGCCCTGCCTTGTCGTGATTGCTGTTCTGGGCTTCGGGGTCTTTCACACTTGCATGTTTGATCGGGTCTCGCCAGCTACTATCGAGTCACATTTCAGTGAATGATGGGACCCGCCAGAATGTGCTGAGAATCTCTACCCTAAACTCCTTTTCTTCTGCACTGGTGTCCTCCTCTGGCCTATTCTATTACATTACATTCTATTTTATACTATCAGGACATCCATGGTTGTGGTGCTCGGTGCCGATTGTTTGATTGTTTGTTTGTTGAATCTTTTTTTTTCCCTCTCCTTTTGTGCTGGTTTGGTTTTCTCCTCTTTTTCTGATCTACTTATTTATTTATTTTTTTTTATTGATAAACAGTTGGTGGTTGTAATAACACATCACCTTACAGTCTTTAATTACAATAGCACCGCCTGTTGGTTTCTGTCCCCGTTCATCCTGTCCGTCCTGTCCAGTCTTTGTTTCCTCCTCACATCACTGAGGTGTAGCACTGCACTCACTGGCTTGTAAGGGAGAGTTCTAATGGGGGATGTCTGCTCAGCTTTCGGGGAGGACCGATGATGGTCACACACATGCACTAAATAGTCTAGTATATGTCTGCAAGACTGGAATATGTACTGATCTGAAACACTGTTGACTCCCCCTCTGTGGGGTTTAAAGATATAAATAAATAAATAAATAAATAAATAAATAAATAAATAAATAAATAAATAAATAAATGAATAAATACATGAATAAAATAAGTGAATGAATAGTAAAATAAAATAAATTAATAACAAAATAAGAACAAAATGCAGTCAAATTAGAAAAGGGAAAGAAAAAAAGGGAAGAAAAAAGAAAACAAATAAACAAACAAAAAAACTATTTGTTACCTACTTTCCTATCTGCTCATTTGGTTTTTTGTTTTTGTTTTTTGTATATATGTCTATGTTTAGTACTTCAGTTATTTATTATTGGTATTGTTATTATTGTTATTGTTATTATTTTATTTATCATCATTTTTGTACTATGCACTATATTACTATAAGATGAATTCAGGTTATTGTGGAAGTGAAGAAGGGGTAGAATTAAATAAACTTATGCTTCATCCTACTCCTTTTCGGACATGTCATTGTTATTATTATTATTGTATTGATTATTGTTGCACTTTGCACATGTTCGAAATAAATCATTCAAATCAAATCAAATCAACACTACACTGGATAGAAAGTCAGAGACTGATGAGATCCAAACTGTGAATAAGGACCAGGAGGGACATAAACTAGGACAAAAAGGACTGGTTTTTGGTTTCTGCAGTTGGGGAAAGTAATGGATAAAAGTAGACTTTCAAAGGAGTGGTAAGTGGGATTAATTTTAGGATTAATTTTAGGGCTAAGACCTAAACTGGAGTGAGATATTACTGCCACTCCTCCACCACTACCACTGGTTCTGGCTGTGTGATAGTTCACCTGGATTCATTTAATGGGACATATTCATCCTGCTGAAGCCAGGTTTGAGTCACAGCTAAAATATCAATCTATTGATCACTGATTAGATCATTTATTAATAAAGATTTGGGAGAAATTGACCTAATATTGATCAGTCCACATTGGATAAAATTGTTAGGTGTTCTTTTAATCTGATTATTACTTAAAACTATTTTTATTAAATTATTTGATCTGACTCCTATAGGTTTAATAATATTAGGTTTATTATTAACTACACAGTGTTTATTATTAACTACACAGTGTTTATTATTAACTACACAGTGTTTATTATTAACTACACAGTGTTTATTATTAACTACACAGTGTTTATTATTAACTACACAGTGTTTATTTTTAACTACACAGTGTTTATTATTAACTACACAGTGTTTATTATTAACTACACAGTGTTTATTATTAACTACACAGTGTTTATTATTAACTACACAGTGTTTATTATTAACTACACAGTGTTTATTATTAACTACACAGTGTTTATTATTAACTACACAGTGTTTATTATTAACTACACAGTGTTTATTATTAACTACACAGTGTTTATTATTAACTACACAGTGTTTATTATTAACTACACAGTGTTTATTATTAACTACACAGTGTTTATTATTAACTACACAGTGTTTATTATTAACTACACAGGGTTTATTATTAACTACACAGTGTTTATTATTAACTACAGTTATAACAAACACTCTAGGTGCAACTTAGACACATCATCAGTGTTGTAGCCTGGGGTCATCGGGTGTTTCGGGTCTCACAACAGACACCCTCACCCAGGTGACCCAGCCAGGGTTGATCAGGCCCCAGCTTGTGTCTAAGTGGCCTGCGTAGCCCACAGATCCCCCGCTTGATCCACAGCCATCTTGACGCCTTCTCTGCTGCATCGGAGATGTTTCTGATGGCTTTCTTGTTCTGCAGCCCTTTGACTCCCAACATCTTGAGTGCCCTGATGAGGGACTGACCAAGGAAGCCTCTGCACCCAACTTCAATGGGGTTTAGTCAGGTCTTCCACCCTGCATTCCGGCATTCGCTTATCAGCTCCTCATACTTGGCCCTCTTCCTCTCAAATGCCTCCACCATCCGGTCTTCCCAGGGGACAGTCAGTTCCAGCAGGACCACTTGTCTCGACTATGTCTGGTCTGAGTGTGGTCACTGCGATGTTCTGTGGGAACTTGAGCTGTTGCCATAGGTCTACCTTCAGCTGCCAGTCCCGAGCTGTTGCCAGCAGCCCCCCTACCTAGCTCCGGTGGTGCTTTGGCTTCTCCCCAGCCCTAACAAAGGCGATGGACTGCCTTTCTGGTATCTGGTGCTTGCTGCTGGAAATCCCTGTGGCGATGACTTCGGCTATGACCCACAACACTTGGTCATGACGCCAGCGGTAGCGCCCGTCTCCAAGTGCCGGGGGCAGCAACTCAGGATGTGTTCCAGCGAACCATCTTTCTGGCAGAGGGGACATAGCGGAGTCTCGGCCAAGCCCCACCGGAAGAGGTTGGATGGGATTGGGAGTACATCATACACCGACTGTACAAGGAACCTGATCCGGTGTGGCTCCGATCTCCATAGCTCTGACCAAGAGATCTTCCTGTCACATGCCTCTTCCCACCGGGTCCACGTGCCCTGCCGCGACATCCCCACTACCCTACTGCAGCGCGTTTCCTCCACCCCTGCTCGGACCTCCTGCTGGATCAGCTGTTGCCTTTCCTTTCCCTTGGACTTGCTGTAGAGAGGTTTTGAGCTGCTCCCAAGGCCTGCCCATCCAACTGCCACTGTCCCCACCAGCTCACTGTGTCGTAGCTGTGCCTCAGCCTTAATGACTGCCTCATGCGCCTTCCACTTCCTGCCGGTTCTCACTTCTATGCCTGCCGAAGACACTTTGATGTCGTTGGAGTCCCTATACAGCAGCACCTCTCTCGCACGGGTTACCATGAACTCCTCAGTCAAGCTACTGAAGGGCAGCTTTAGTTTGCTGTTTCTCCCGTACAAGGCGATGCTGCTGAGGCTTCGTGGTAGGCCCAACCACTTCCGGAGGAAGGAGCTAACCTTCCTCTCAATGCACTCGACAGTGGTCAACGGCACGTTGTATATCAACAGTGGCCAGAGGAGACGTGGCAAGATGCCGTGCTGGTAGATCCAGGCTTTATACTTGCCTGGAAGCCCGGACTTATCCACCGCTGTCAGCCAGGTTCCCAACTACTCTGATGTTGATTGGAGTGCTGCGGTGTCCTTCAGGGTGCAGTCATAGATCTTCCCCAGGCTCTTCACTGGCTTCTCTGTCACTGATGGAATTCGGACACCTCCTATTTTGAAGGGAAACTGGTCTGTGACCTTACCCTTCCTCACCACCAGGGATCTGGATTTGGCTGGCTTGAAGTCCATCCGTGCCCACCTGATGAGATGCTCCAGGCCTTGCAAGATCCATCTACAGCCTGGGACTGATGTTGTGGACACTGTCAAATCATCCATGAATGCTCTGATTGAGATTTTCCGCATGCCTGAGTTGGTGAGTGGGCCTCTACACTAAACCTCTGCTGACTTCACCACCATATTCATGGCCAAGGCAAACAATATTACCGAAATGGTGCATCCGGTGATAATGCCCTTCTCAAGGCGATGAAATGCAGATGTCACTGTTCCAGAGGTGACTCTCAAACTGAAACAGCTGTAATAGTCCAGAATGAGGTCCCTGATTTTACCAGGAACGTGGTGTCGTTCAAGCGAGGTTTTCACCAGCTTGTGTGGAATCGACCCATAGACATTGGCAAGATCACGCCACAGGACTGCCAGGTTCCCTTTGCCTTCACGTGCCTCCCGGATCAGCTGGGTAATTGCTCCTGTGTGCTCGATGCATCCTGGAACTCTTGGGACTCCGCCCTTCTGAACTGAGGTGTCGATGTAAGTGTTCTTCAGGAAGAACTCAGTCATGCGCCGGAAAACAAGACTAAAAAATATCTTTCCCTCGACACTAAGGAGTGAGATGACCCTAAACTGCTCAATAGTACTTGAACTCTCCTCCTTTGGAATCCAGACACCCACTGCGTGCCTCCATTGCTGTGCTACCCTCCCCCTTCTCCAGATAACTTTAAGGATTTCCCACAGTCGCTTCAAGAGTCTGGGACATCTCTTGTAGACGACGTATGGCACTCCACTGGGACCCGAGGCTGAGGTGGTTCTAGCAGCCTTGATGACTTCCTGAACTTCTTTCAAGGTTGGCTCCTTAATGTTAAATGCCACAGTGGGTTCTGGTGGACTTATTAAGGTCCTGCATGGTCCGAGCTGTTCCTCTCTTGCTCTGTCGCTGTCGGTGGCACTGAGGTACTTGTTCACCTTGTCTTCAGAACATGCAAGCCGGCCACCTCTTTTTTGGCCAAGGATCTTTTTGGTAAACCCAAAGGGGTTTGAGGGGTTTCCTGGCTCTTTCCCTACCCCTCCTCCTATGCCAATCTGCTCGCCAGAGGTTGGTAAGTCTTTTCCTCAGGATACTGCGAAGCTCTGCCAGCCCGGCCTTCTCCTCCTCCCTTGCTTGCCTAAACTGCCGCTTAAGCAATCTCAGTTCCTGACGAAGCTGGCTTATCTTCACCTCCCTTCTATTTGGCTCCTCTCGACCTCTGGTTGGCTTCTGCTTCTTCATGCCAAACCGCTCCACCCCAATGCTGATGATCATTGCCGCCATTGTTCGCAACTTCTGGTCTAAATCTCCCTTTGTAGTAGCTCCAAGGACTTGGTCCAGATCCACATCAAACTGGATCCACTCTCTTTTCTTGTTGGCGGCAGACCACAAGACTCGGCGGTGCTCTGAATGCCTAGCTGGTAGGGCTTGTGGAGCTTGGAGGGTCTGGGCACTGTGGGTTGCCTCCTGGCCGGGCTCCTCCTGCGTCTCACCAGGTACTAGACCTGTGCGTTGCTCCACCTGCTTCCCCATCAGACATTTCATTTTGGCCTGGTGGATCTTCAGGCCACGCTGGTTCTTGCAGACTTTGCCACATAGACAGACTGTACTCATTGTCATATCAACCAACCCACATTCACAGACACACTCTTGATCTGATCTTAACACTTGGTGTTGAAATTAATGACCTCGTCGTTTTTCCCCATAATCCCATACTCTCAGATCACTTTTTAATGACCTTCCAGGTTTTGTTTGAGGATATTTCTACCTCAGTGATTAAAACATAAATGAAAAGGATACTATGTGACCGTGCTGTCTCAAAGTACAAAGAGTTAATTCAGTCACTATTTGTGTCTATGTCATGTGATTATGTAAAGGACACATTTAGTCCCAGTATAAGTGATGAGTTAGTCGATAGTACCATGCTCACACTACAAACTACATTAGATATAGTTGCCCCCCTTAAATTAAAAACTACTAAGGTTAGATGAACCTCCCCATGGTACAACGCTGACACTCGCTCCATTAAACAAACAACACCTAAATTAGAGGCAATGGAGGCGATCCAACTTAGAAGATTCTCTCAATGCCTGTAAAAATATCTTAATAAAGTATAATCCATCTTTGCGTACAGCCAAAACTAGATATTACTCATCCATAATAGAAGAAAACCAGAATAATCCTAGATTCCTGTTCAGTACTGTAGCCAGACTGACAAACAGACACACCTCCGTGGAACCAGTTATTCCATCCACGCTCCATTCTGATGATTTCCTGCAGTTCTTTAACAATAAAATATCAACTATTAGAGACAAAATAGACACATTTCTCCCAAATATTAGATCAGAAAAAGCAGCGGTTTCAAACCTAGGCCTTTTTATAAATCCCTCTGTAACACTAAATAATTTCACCACTGTAGACCAAACTGATGTCATATCTATTATCATGTCTTCCAAATCATCACCTGCCTCTTAGATCCAATTACAACTAAACTCTTTAAACAGATTCTGCCCCTAATTATTAACACTGTCCTAAATATAATTAACACTTCATTAATTACTGGATATGTGCCACAGTCATTTAAATATGCTGTTATTAAACCAATTCTGAAAAAGCCTACCCTAGATCCTGACATTTTAGCCAATTATAGGTCTATATCCAATTTGCCCTTCCTGTCAAAGGTTTTAGAACGAGTAATAGTTAAACAGCTGTGCCAATTCCTGCAGGATAATAGTTTATTTGAACAGTTTCAGTCTGGCTTTCGTGCCCATCATAGCACTGAAACAGCGTTAGTTAAAGTTACTAATGACTTATTATTAGCCGCTGACATGGGATTAATATGGGTCCTGGTGTTATTAGACCTTAGTGCAGCCTTTGACACCATTGACCACAGTATCTTAGTGCACAGATTAGAATGTGATATAGGTATTAGAGGAGCAGCCCTCTGCTGCTTTAAATCATATTTATCTGATCGCTACCAATTTGTTCACGTCAATCAACAATCATCGCAGTCCTCCAGAGTTAATTATGGCATGCCCCAAGGGTCAGTCCTTGGGCCTATTTTGTTTACACTATATATGCTCCCTTTAGGTAACATCATTAGAAATCATGGTATTAATTTTCATTGTTATGCAGATGACACACAGCTATATTTATCGATTAAACCTGATCAGACCAGACAAATAGATAAACTAAGTACATGTGTCCAAGACATAAAAACTTGGATGAGTGCCAATTATCTTTTATTGAACCCTGAAAAAACTGAAGTCGTTATAATTGGTCCTAAAAATGCGAGAAACTCCCTACCTGACCACATAGTTACTGTAGACAACTTAAGTGTAACACCCAGTGACACAGTTAAACATTTAGGAGTTTTATTTGATCCACATCTTTCATTCAAAGGGTCAGAGGTCAGAGGTCAGGGCACATTAACCAAACATATAGAACAGCCTTCTTTCACCTGTGCAACTTTAACCAAAATTAGGAATATTCTGTCTAAAACGACTGCAGAAAAATTAATTCATGCATTTGTTACATCACGATTAGATTATTGTAACTCCTTACTTGTAGCGTGTCCTAAATATTCCCTAAAAAGCTTCAACTGGTTCAAAATGCAGCAGCAAGATTATTAACAGGATCAAATAGAAGAGAACACATCACCCCTGTGCTCCAAACCCTGACCCCTGACCCCTAACCCTATCACCCCTGTGCTCCAAACCCTGACCTCTGACCCCTAACCCTATCACCCCTGTGCTCCAAACCCTGACCTCTGACCCCTGACCCTATCACCCCTGTGCTCCAAACCCTTCACTGGCTACCAGTTGAGCCTAGAATTAAATTTAAAATCCTCCTCCTTACATATAAAACCATTAATGGTATGGGTTAGGGTTAAGGGTCAGAGGTCAGGGGTTGATGGTATGGGCCCCTCTTATCTTAAAGATGATCTGGTTCTGTACCAACCCAATAGAACCCTTCGTTCTCAGAATGCAGGTTTATTGAAAGTTCCTAGGGTTTCTAAAAGTACAGTAGGAACTAGAGCCTTTAGTTACCATGGTTACTGTCTTATGGAATCATCTTCCCTTTAATATTAAAGATGCCGACACAGTCTCTACATTTAAAATTAGGCTTAAAACATTCCTGTTCGAGAAAGCTTATGATCAGGTTAGTTAAAAAATTATGTGGTGTATGAGTCACAGTTCAGTTTAGACTGCCCTAGAAGTTAGAAGGCTGGGGGAAGTACAGACACTGAGTTCCTTCTTTCTTCTCTTTCTCTCCCTCAGACCTGTTTCTGTAAGTTTTACAACCTATCTTTCATACCAAGTCTGTTCATGACTAGTCACCTGGTTCTGTCTCACCTACCTGTGACAAGTGCAAATCAAGTGACTACCATCTTAAACCCCAATACTACCCCCTGAACCCCCAATACCACCCCCTGAACCCCCAAAACTACCCTTCTGAACTCCTAATACTACCCCTGAACCCCCAATACTACCCCTGAACTCCCAATACTACCCCTAAACCCCCAATACTACCCCTTAAGTTGATCCAGGTCTGGGTGAGAATGAGGATGAGGATGCATCAGTCTGGTGGATCATGTTTGGTGTTTAAATCTTCAGGTAGTCCACTTTGTTTTCCAGTGAGCATACGTTGGCAAGAAGGACTGATGGAAGAGGCGGTCTGAACAGGTTAGCTCTTAGCTTAGCTGTAAATCCACCGCCACAGATGCACTTTTACTTCCTCTGGGGGGGGGGGACTCTACTGTAGGATGCTGGATGTGACTGGCGTAGCAGACCCAGGTTCTGTAGAACGGTCCACGTCTCTGTGCTTGAGGAGTCCAAGTTTTGACCAATTTTCCTTAAAGGAGTCATTCCACTAAAACCACTTTTCCACTTTTGTCCTTTTGGAATCTGATGGCTCACCCAGCGTTACCATGGAGATGGCTCACCCAGCGTTACCATGGTGATGGCTCACCCAGCGTTACCATGGTGATGGCTCACCCAGCGTTACCATGGTGATGGCTCACCTAGCGTTACCATGGTGATGGCTCACCCAGCGTTACCATGGTGATGGCTCACCCAGCGTTACCATGGTGATGGCTCACCTAGCGTTACCATGGTGATGGCTCACCCAGCGTTACCATGGTGATGGCTCACCTAGCGTTACCATGGTGATGGCTCACCCAGCGTTACCATGGTGATGGCTCACCCAGCGTTACCAACACATGCTCCTTTAACAGTGGTTCATCACCTCCACTGGCTGCATACTGCATTCACACTAAACAACAACAGGAACCAGGGACCCAGAAAAAGAATCGGCAGTAGCATTAGCATCTACTAGAGCAGACGGCGCCACAGTAGCTGCTCACACACAGAGCCAGAGGGGAGGGGGGAGTGTTCATTCACACATTCTGAGCCAATCACAGACGCCTCATCAGCGCGTCATGGACATGTATGAGGAAGTAGAAGTAAACTGTGTTGTTCCACCTCCAGCCATTTTTCTACCGTGAAAAAACAACTGGAAACAAAACAATCTGAACGTTTTTATAAATAGAACCAACACACAATGAATTCAATAACAATGAAGAACAATAATATTAATAAATAACCATAGAATGAGTCCTTAAGTTGATGATAGTCTGTGGGTCATATAATCTTCAGCACAATTGGGCTCAACTGTTGATACTACTCTAGGTGGAGAAATGACCGTAAATAGTGTCTGTGTTGCCATGGAGACACAGCAACCGCTGTGTGATGAATGAGGGTCAAAGGTCACCAAAAAAATCATGGGTCGCTCCTTCATAGCCAATGGGATGATACGTTCAGTACTGTATTTATGTTCACGATAGTACTGTACATACAGTACTGTATTTAGGCCTTTGCCGCGGACAACGTCGGCGCAAGGCCTATTGAGTCTGCTGTGATGGCCAGGTGAAGAAATATGCCAGGGGCGCAGTCGCCAGGGACGACTCGCATCACTCACACATTCACGGTAGCGAGCCGTGTCCGAGCATGTGCTCGTCACACGCACACACCACATATTTGTTCCTGCTCAGAATGAATGGGAGTCTCTGGGCCACGCCCACTCAGGGTCACTGACATGAGTGTAAGTGTGTCAAATGTGACCTGTGACCCCCAAGGGACATGGGGAAAGTCAAAAGATTTCATTTGGGGGTGAGTTCGGGGGGGGGTCAGAAAAACGCTATATTGTTCTAGCTTGGTTTCTGAATTTTTCTTTCTTTTTTTATTATTATTATTATATTATTTATTTTTCTTTCGTCTGCTCTTTCAGCTCTAATTTGGTCCCCTGAACATGCACGAAAACTCCCCAATTTTTGCACACACCTCAGAAGTGTGAAAAATTGCAAGTATTTATAGGTTTCGTAAAGGTCAGTTTAGAAATGTGTCTACAGCGCCACCTAGAAAAGGTGAAATAGTTTGTATTAGGCCAGATCACACCCTAGTGAAGTTAGAGCTATGAAAATCAGTACATGTTCGTCATATGATGATGAGCAAAAAAACTAATGATGTCCACGCCCATAAACCAACAGGAAGTCTGCCATCTTGGATTGAAATGTGAAAAATTTTGAGTCATCATTTTCACTGTCATTGGAATTTATCTATCTCCTCCTAGACCGTTGGACCAAATGAGCTCAGAATCGGTGCACATGATCTAGACCAGTGGGACTTCAAAAGTTATCCAATTTATCATGAAAATTTGCATCGTTTTCGTGCTACACTGTCACAAAGTTTGTGAAGATTTCGGGAAAATAACCACTACATAAATTACTTCACCTCGGACATACGAACACTGATTTGGCTGAAATTTGACTGGGACGTCACTTGGGGAGGTCGGTCGCCAGGGATGGTGAAGGCCTTTGAGACTGCTTGCAGTTTTAATTTTTACTATTATTTTCATTCTTGTGTGTTTTACTGCCATGTGGAGTTGATAAACACATTTTTGCAGCATATATTGAGAACAATGATTACAGTGACAATAAAGTATTCTATTATATTAGTGTTGGCCTATTGTTGGCCTCATGTTAGCCTAGGGTTGGCCTAGTATTAGTCTAGTGTTGGCCTAGTGTTAGCCTAGTGTTGTCCTAGTTTTAGCCTAGTGTTGGCCTAGTCCTCACCTAGTGCTAGCCTATTGCTGGCCTAGTCCACGCCTAGTATTAGCCTAGTGCTGGCCTAGTGTTGGCCAAGTCCTCACCTCGCCTTAGCCTAGTCCTCACCTAGTGTTAGCCTAGTGTTGGCCTAGTCCTCACCACGTGTTGGCTAAGTCCTCACCTAGTGTTGGCTTAGTGTTAACCTAATGCTGGCCTACTGTTAGCCTAGTGTTGGTCTCGACCCTGCCTACTGTTGGCCTTGTCCTCAGCTAGTGTTAGCCTAGTCCTCACCTAGTGTTGGCCTAGTGTTGGCCTTGTCCTCCCTAAGTCTTAGCCTAGTGTTGGCCTAGTCCTTGCCTAGTGTTGGCTTAGTGTTAGCCTAGTCCTCGCCGAGTGTTAGCCTAGTGTTGGCTTAGTGTTAGCCTAGTGTTTGCCTAGTCCTCACCTAGTGTTGGCCTAGTGTTAGCCTAGTGCTGGCCTAGTCCTCACCTAGTGTTGGCCTAGTGTTAGCCTAGTGCTGGCCTCGTGTTGGCCTAGTGTTTGGTCTCCTCCTCGCCTAGTGTTGGCCTTGTCCTCACCTAGTGTTAGCCTAGTCCTCACCTAGTGTTGGCCTAGTGTTAGCCTAGTGCTGGCCTAGTGTTGTCCTTGTCCTCACCAAGTGTTGACCTACTCCTCACCTCGTGTTGGCTTAGTGTTAGCCTAGTGCTGGCCTAGTCCTCGCCTAGTGTTAACCTAGTCCTCACCTAGTGTTGGCCCAGTGATAGCCTAGTGCTGGCCTAGTGTTGGCCTAGTCCTCAGTGAGTGCTGGCCTAGTGTTAGCCTAGTGTTGGCCTAGTGTTAGCCTAGTGCTGGCCTCTTGTTGGCCTAGTGTTGGCCTAGTCCTCGCCTAGTTAGCCTAGTCCTCACTTACTGTTAGCTTCGTCCTCACTTAATGTTAGCCTAGTGCTGGCCTAGTGTTGTCCTTGTCCTCACCAAGTGTTGACCTCGTCCTCGCCTCGGGTTGGCCTAGTCCTCGCCTAGTGTTGGCGTAGTCCCCACCTCGTGTTGGCCTAGTCCTCATCTAGTGTTAGCCTGGTCTTCACCTAGTGTTAGCCTAGTGTTGGCCTAGTCCTCACCTAGTGTTGGCTTAGTGCTGGCCTAGTGTTGGACTAGCCCTCACCTAGTGTTAGCTTTGTCCTCACCTAGTGTTGGTCTAGTGTTATCCTAGTCCATTTACCATTTACCATTTAGTGTTGGCTTAGTCCTCGCCGAGTGGAGACCTAGTGTTAGCCTAGTGTTGGCCTAGTCCTCGCCTAGTGTTAGCCTAGTCCTCACCTAGTTTTAGCCTAGTGCTGGCCTCGTGTTGGTCTCGTCCTCGCCTAGTGTTGGCCTTGTCCTCACCTAGTGTTAGCCTAGTCCTCACCTAGTGTTGGCCTTGTCCTCCCGAAGTCTTAGCCTAGTGTTGGCCTAGTCCTTGCCTAGTGTTAGCCCAGTGTTGGCTTAATGTTAGCCTAGTGCTGGCCTAGTCCTCGCCCAGTGTTAAGCTAGTGTTGGCTTAGTGTTAGCCTAGTGCTGGCCTAGTCCTTGCCTAGTGTTAGCCTAGTCCTCACCTAGTGTTGGTCTAGTACTGGCCTCGTGTTGTGCAAGTCCTCGCCACGCATTAGCCTAGTGCTGGCCTAGTGTTGGCCAACTCCTCGCCTAGTGTTAGCCCAGTGTAGGCGTAGTGTTGGCCTAGTGCTGGCCTAGTGTTAGCCTAGTGCCGACCTAGTGTTGGCCGAGTCCTCGCCTCATGTTAGCCTAGTCCTCGCCTAGTGTTGGCGTAGTCCTCACCTCGTGCTGGCCTAGTCCTCACCTAATTTTAGCCTGGTCTTCACCAAGTGTTAGCCTAGTGTTGGTCTATTCCTCACCTAGTGTTGGCTTAGTGTTAGCCTAGTGTTGGCCTAGTCCTCACCTAGTGTTGGCTTAGTGTTGGACTAGTGTTCACCTAGTGTTAGCTTAGTCCTCACCTAGTGTTGGCCTAGTGTTAGCCTATTGCTGGCCTAGTCTTCACCTAGTGTTAGCCTAGCCTCACCTAGTGTTAGCCTAGTCTTCATCTAGTGTTAGCCTAGTGTTGGCCTAGTGTTAGCCTAGTCCTCACCTAATGTTGGCATAGTGCTAGCCTAGAGTTGGCCCAGTCCTCGCCTAATGTTGCCCTAGGGCACCACATTGACCAGAACTGACCCTGGGGGAGGGGCTTAACCTCACGTGGGTGACGCTCATGTCCACATGACATCATGTGTTGGTCTGAATGTGGAACCTGAATGAACATGATTAAAACATTTGTATTTTTTCTTCAAATCTTCAGGATCATGTTTTCTGCTTCATGAAGTGGAAGGACCCTTTTGGTGGGCTGGTTTTGGGCCACGCTTTTGACCTCCTGGTGTAGAGTTTTAGTGTCACCTGCTTAATGTTGTTGATGGAAAGAGACTCACCTCGTCTGTTACCTTGAACCTTTTCAGTAACGCCACAAACTTCTGCTTGAAGTTCGGTTGCTGTTGGAAAAATTAAAAAGACAAAATAAACTTTCATTTGAATATTTAACAATTATAATAATAATACATTTTTTTGTATAAATACATCATTAAATAATTAACTAAACATGTCATCAATTAATTAAAATCAGAACTAAATAACAAGCTCTGATTTGACTTGACCTGTAGGGGAACCAATCAGCTGTTAAGACCCGCCCACTGACTTTGATGGACAGGTTGACAGATAAAACAAATTCATTATCCACAACAGAAGGACCAGGAAATAAATAAATAAATAATTAATAGTTTTTATTTGCAGTTTCCTGCACAGCATGCTGGGAGATGGAGTTTTATATTGTTGAAAAGATAATGATTTGACCTTGAAAGTGTTTCAGTTGAACATGAACATGTATTTAATTGTTTCACATCATCAAAGTCTTCTTACACTGGTAGTAAAATTATTAATTAATTAATATTTATTAATAAATTAATAAATAATGGATTCATTCTTATTGTTGATGAATAGGTGACAACAGTCATTTTATACAGAACTAATACAGAATATTTATAACATTATATTATTTATAATGACTAAAATGTTACAAATAAATTAAATTAATCATCTATTTCATTAACATATAGTGACATAGTTATATTGAAGACAATATTAAATGTTAACTTTCAATGTTTGAAATTATATTTAAGTAATTGTTAATTAAGGACAATACATTAGGATGTTGGCCATCGGCTGACCTCTGACCTGTGACCTCTAAATATGGGGATCAGCTTTAGAAAAACCCTTATCAGTTGACCTCTAATTATTATATACATATCTTATAACATACTGTAATATATGATAGTACAAGTACAACTATAACATTATATTTATGAAAGATAAGATCATTATTGTGATAATAATAATAATTTTTTTTTATTGTTGTTGTTATTTTATTAAGTGCTCTGTCACTTTGTCACTGAACTTTGACAAAATAATTTTGCATTTCTTCTTAAACTGTTGTAAGTTTCAATTTTATTTTCATTTTATACGTTTGTTCCATAATTTCACTCCATTTAACCATTATGCTCCTTTTGTATTATTATTTTTAAAAAAATTGGCAAATTAATGAGAAAATTTAAAATGAAAATTTTCTTTGGACTAAATTTTTATTTTATTTTGAGTTTGGATTAAATTAAAGACAAGCCCACTTGAGCAGAAAGTCCTGGGCTGATGTGGGTGGTTTCCATGGTAACGGGCAAGTTACTCATTGATGGCGTTCACACCATAATGACCCTGAATGCATCATTTCCATGTACAGTAATAGTTGTGAACAAAAGGACGCTGCGTTCACTGACCTGAAAAGAATTTAGTTGACCCATATGTCATGTCAATCATTGTCCAGACTACAGGACAAAACTGACCCGGGTCATGGATGTGGTCTAGTTCATTGTCCAGACTACAGGACAAAACTGACCCAGGTCAGGAACGTGGTCCAGATCATTGTCCAGACTACAGGACTAAATTTACCCGGGTCATGGACGTGGTCCGGATCATTTTCCTCCGAGCTTTCTTGGGTTTCCGGACCTCGTCGTCCTCATCGTAAAGATCCTGAAGCAGAAAATACCAACATATATTCAATGATTATTGTTAGGGTTGAAAAATGTAAAGTGTTAACGCATTACATTTAAATGGAACACTTTTATTTTATACATATATATATATATATATATATATATATATATATATATATATATATATATAAAAAAATAAAAAATGTTCCTCTCGCCCCACGTGGGCGGTGTCTCCTTCAGACTCGGGTCCTCTACCAGAGGTCTGGGAGCCTGAGGGTTCTGTGCAGGATCTTAGCTGTTCCTAACAATGTTCTCTTTTGGACACAGATCTCTGATGTTGTTCCTGGTATCTGCTGGAGACATTGTCCCAGCTTGGGGGTCACTGCCCCTAGTGCCCCCATCACTACTGGTACCACTGTTGCCTTCACACTCCACATTTTCTCTAACTCCTCTTTCAGCCCTTGGTATTTCTCTTCTCTTCTCATGTTCTTTCTTTCTCATGTTGCTATCACTGGGGACTGCTACATCTATCACCACCACTGTCTTCTCATGTTTATCCACCACCACTATGTCAGGCTGATCGGCCATCACCATCTGGTCAGTCTGGATCTGGAAGTCCCACAGGATCTTGGCCTGTTTGTACTCTGTCTCCTTTGGGGGGTTCTCCCATCTTGAACCCGGGACCTCCAGTCCATACTCTTTACAGATGTTCCTGTACAGTATGTCCTCTACCTGGTTATGTCTCTCCATGTATGCCTTACCTGCCACCATCTTACACCCTGCTGTGATGTGCTGGACTGTTTCGGGGGCTTCTCTACACAGCCTACACCTGGGGTCCTGTCTGATGTGGTAGACCCCGGCCTCTATTGCTCTGGTGTTCAGGGCTTGTTGTTGTGCAGCCATGAGTAGTGCCTCTGTGCTGTCCTTTAGTCCAGCCTTTTCCAGACACTGGTATGTCTTTTCCATATCAGCCACTTCCTCAATTTGTCGATGGTACACGCCATGCAAGGGTTTGTCCCTCCATGATAGCCCCTCTGGTTCCTCGACCTTACTGGGCTTTTGTTGCCTGAGGCATTCACTTAGCAGTTGGTCATTGGGGGCCATTTTCTTGATGTATTCCTGGAGGTTCGCCGTTTCCTCCTGGACAGTAGTTCTGACACTTACTAGTCCTCGGCCCCCTTCCTTTCGCTTAGTGTACAGCCTCAGGACACTGGACTTGGGGTGGAACCCTCCATGCATGGTAAGGAGTTTCCTTGTCTTGATATCAGTGGCTTGTATCTCTTCCAGTGGCCAGGATATTATCCCAGCTGGGTATCTGATTACTGGCAGGGCATAGGTGTTAATGGCCTGGATCTTATTTTTGCCGTTCAGCTGACTTTTCAGGACCTGTCTTACCCTCTGTAGGTATTTGGCTGTGGCTGACTTCCCAGCTGCCTCCTCATGATTACCATTTGTCTGTGGGATCCCTAGGTATTTGTAACTTTCCTGCACATCTGTGATATTCCCTTCAGGTAGGTCAACCCCTTCAGTTGTGATCACCTTTCCTCTTCTAGATATCATCCGCCCACATTTATCTAGTCCCAATGACATCCCAATGTCTTTGCTGTAGATCTGGGTGAGGTGAATTAGGGAATCAATGTCACGCTCATTCTTGGCATACAGCTTGATGTCATCCATGTAGAGGAGGTGGTTGATGGATGTTCCACTTCGGAACTGGTATCCGAAGCCACTCTTTGAGATGATCTGGCTGAGGGGGTTTAGGCCTATGCAAAACAGCAGGGGGGACAGAGCATCTCCTTGGTAAATGCCACATCTGATGTTCACCTGTGCAATTGGCTTTGAGTTGGCCTCCAGAGTCGTCTTCCACAGCCTCATTGAGTTCTGGATGAACTCTCTTAGTGTCCTGTTGATGTTATACAGTTTTAAGCATTCCAGTATCCATGTATGTGGCATTGAGTCATAGGCTTTCTTGTAGTCAATCCAGGCAGTGCACAGGTTGGTGTTCCTCATCTTGCAATCTCGGGCAATTGCCCTGTCAACCAGTAGCTGGTGTTTGGGTCCCCTGGTGTTGTTGCCTATTCCTTTCTGTGCTCTGCTCATGTATTGCTCCATGTGCCTACTCATCTTAGTCACTATGATGCCTGATAGAAGCTTCCATGTGGTGCTGAGGCAGGTTATAGGCCGGTAGTTAGATGGTATTGTTCCCTTCTGGGGGTCCTTCATTATGAGGACTGTCCGGCCCTGGGTTAGCCACTCTGGGTGGTTTCCTGATATCAGCAGCTGGTTCATCTGTGCTGCTAGGCGTTCATGGAGTGCTGTCAGTTTCTTAAGCCAGTAGGTATGAATCATGTCGGGCCCTGGTGCTGTCCAGCTCTTCATTTTGGACACTCTGGTTTGGATGTCTGCTAGTGTGATGACTACTGGGTCTTGTTCTGGGAGTTGGCTGTGCTCTGCCTGTAAGTCTGTCAGCCATTGGGCATTGGTGTTATGTGTTGCCTCCTTCTCCCAGATACTCTTCCAGTATTGCTCAGTTTCAGCCCTAGGTGGGTCTGTTGTCACCTTGCCCCCCTGCCATGGAGAGTAGACCTTAGCTGGGTTGGTGGAGAACACCTGGTTTATTCTCCTGGCCTCTACCTCTCTTGTCTATCTCTTTAGGCGGGTAGCTAGTGCTGTGAGCCTTTGCTTAGCAGTCTCCAGTGCCTCAGCTGTGGACAGTTTGTTGTATTTCTTGGGCAGTTCTTTCCTCAGATTCACACCTCTGCTTAGTTCTGTTAAAACACTGACTTCTCTCCGTGCTGCCATGATCTTTGCCTCTAGCCTTCTCCTCCATGGGGCAACCTTCTGGCTGCTCTGGCTGATAGGTCTCAGTGATGGTAGTGGTAGGGACAGTTTGCAGTGCAGTGTTCCTCCAATAGAGACTGGTCTGGTACGTTGTTCTTTAGCCTTGTGTTCCCCCAGGATTTCATGATTCTCTTTCTCAGGTCAGCTGACCTTGTGTCTAGTCTTTCTGTCTCTGGGGCTTGGTACCCAATCTCAATATTTGGGGGTGATGGCGAAACCACCACCAAGCTGACCTGTCGTCCTGGCTACCCCTTGCTGTAGCATCTTTGTACCGCAATCTCTAGCTGTGATAGCAACCTCTTATTGCGGATATTCGAACACTGAGTACCCTCTCTCACTGGGGTTACTTCCGTAGTACCATGTTCTCTTCCCTGCTCCATGAATGTCTTGGACCAGAAGCCAATTTAACATCAGGGTGTCCTGGTTCCTCAACCCTTGACGTCTGAGCCGGTATTATTGTATCGCTCATCGAGAGGTGTATGTATAGCATAAAGTGCCTTGCCTAAGTGCACACCTGGGATTCGAACCGGCAACCTTCGCACCAAAGTCAGTGGTGTAGACCACTAAGCTATCCAGTTGCTATATATATATATATATATATATATATATATATATATATACATACACTACTACACACACACACACCAGGTACTTCTATTGGTGTATGACTGTGTGTGTGAATGGGTGAATGTATATATAATAATGTATATAATTACAGTCCATTTATCTTTTTTTTTTACATTTCTCCAGTCGCTCACATCAGCTCACAACAGTCCAACACATCACAGCAGGGTGTAAGATGGTGGCAGGTAAGGCATACATGGAGAGGCATAACCAGGTAGAGGACATACTGTAATAATAACAATAATAATAAACATTTTATTTATAAAGTGCTTTCAGTCAAAGTGCTGTACAGGTAATTTAAAACAGATGTTTAGACAAAATACATGCTGACCAAACAGCTGGAAAACATAAAAAAAAACAGATTTATACATAAAAGGTAATTTAAGACAAAGGAAACAGATTAAGTTTCATATGTGGCTGTAAACAAGTGGGTCTTTAGTTTTGCTTTAAACACCTCAACAGAGCATGCCTGTCTAATGTCCAGTGGAAGTCTATTCCATAACACCGGTGCACGATAGGAAAAATCACGCTCGCCAACTGTCTTTTTCCTGACTTTAGGGACTGTCAATAGCCCAGTTCCCTGAGAGCGAAGTGCACGAGAAGGTGCATAGAAAGTCACCAGATCTGTCAGATAAGAAGGTGCAGTGCCATTTATTATTTTATATGTTAATAAGAGCATTTTAAAGTCCGCCCTAACATGACATGGCAGCCAATGCAGAGAGGCCAGGACAGGGGTAATGTGATTATATCTACCAGTCCTGGTCAAAACACGAGCTGCTGCATTCTGCACCATCTGCAGGCCTTGAAAACGTTTCATCAGTAACCCTGACAAAAGGGCATTACAATAATCTAAACGAGAGGTCACAAAGGCATGAATAAGGACCTCAGTATCCTTCAGTGACAGGATGGGTCTGATTTTTGCTATTTTCCTAAAGTAGCAGAAGGACACCTTTGTCACCTCCTTTATATGCCGATCAAATGCAAGGGTCTGGTCAAATATGATTCCGAGATTCTTTACTCTGTCGCTGCAAGGAATAGTAAACTCATCCAGAGACAGAGAGAAATGATCAAAAAGGTGGTGCATTTTCTGAGGTCGAATGACGATCATCTCTGTCTTAGCAGAATTTAGGAACAAGAAGTTCTTTGATAGCCAGTTTCTAATCTCCAACAGACAGGTCTCGAATTTAGTTATGTCGGCCTTACTTCCAATAGTTACTGGCATATACAACTGTAAGTCATCTGCAAAGCAATGGAAATCAATACCAAAATTCCGCAGGATTTGGCCGAGTGGTGCAAGATATAATGAAAAAAGCAGAGGACCCAAAACAGACCCTTGTGGAACTCCATGCTAAACAGCAGAAAACTGAGACAGAGCATTATTAAACAAAATTTTACGAGATCTGTCTGATAAATATGACTTGAGCCACAGCAGCACCTTTCCTGAGATACTGAAAACGTGCTCAAGCCGATCAGTTAAAATACAGTGATCTACTGTATCGAAAGCTGAACTGAGATCCAACAGCCATAGAACCGAAACTTGATCAGAATCCATACTTAACAACAAATCATTGACCACCTTGGTCAATGCGGTCTCAGTGGAATGATTTCCACGAAACGCAGACTGAAGGGGTTCAAATAAAAAATTGCTCGTTAAGTACTGGACTAACTGCTTCGACACCACCTTCTCAAACACCTTTGATAAAAAAGTCAGGTTTGAGATAGGTCTGTAATTTGACAATAAGTCAACATTTAATCCAGGCTTCTTTGAAATGGGTTTAACCACAACTGATTTAAAACATGAAGGGAAAACACCTGCAGACAATGAGGAATTTAAAATAAATAAAATATAAGGACCTAATGTAGGCCAGAGCTCCTTTATTGTCCAAGATGGGATAGGATCCAAGGAACAAGTTGTTGAACGTGATGCATTAATGACTTTAGAAAGCTCAGACAATGAAAGAGGCTCAAGCTCAGTAAGACACTGTCTACTGCTTGTTGGTGTAATAGCAGCACATAGGTAGTCACAGTTTAGCGACTGAGCAATTTTCAACCTGATGTCCTCAACCTTGTCATTAAAAGACAGTAAAAAATCATGAGCTGTCAATTTGGAGCAACCAACCACCTGGTCACTCAGTGTGAGTTTAGACACAGTGTCAAATAATAATTTACAATTATGACTATTACTCTCAATTAAATGAGAACAGTAAGAGGCCTTTGCAGCTGACAAGACAGATTGATAAGTGACCAGACTTTCTTTCCAAGACTCATAAAACACCACTAGTCTAGATTGGCACCACTGACATTCAACTTTCCTAAAAGTTTTTCTAAGCTTTAAAACTTCTTCATCCAACCAAGGGGTAGGATCCTTACTACAGGACCTTCTGATCTTTGCTGGAGCCACAGAATCCAGCAGGCTCTGGAGCACACTATTAAAATGCTCAGTCAAATGATCGACTGACAAATCCATAGGAACATCTGTACAGAGCATGGACTGGAGGTCAAGGGTCAAGATGGGACACCCCCCCAAAGGTGACAGGGAACAAACAGGCCAACATCCTGTGGGACTTCCAGATCCAGACCAGATGGTGATGGCCAATCAGCCTGACATAGTGGTGGTGGATAAACATGAGAAGACAGTGGTGGTGATAGATGTAGCAGTCCCCAGTGATAGCAACATGAGAAAGAAAGAACATGAGAAGAGAAGAGAAATACCAAGGGCTGAAAGAGGAGTTAGAGAAAATGTGGAGTGTGAAGGCAACAGTGGTACCAGTAGTGATGGGGGCACTAGGGGCAGTGACCCCCAAGCTGGGACAATGTCTCCAGCAGATACCAGGAACAACATCAGAGATCTGTGTCCAAAAGAGAACATTGTTAGGAACAGCTAAGATCCTGCACAGAACCCTCAGGCTCCCAGACCTCTGGTAGAGGACCCGAGTCTGAAGGAGACACCGCCCACGTGGGATGGACAGTATATATATAAAAAAGAAAAAAAAAATGCTCCCCTCGCCCCACGTCACTGGTCTCAGTGATGGTAGTGGTAGGTGCAGTGTTCAGGTCCTCCAGTAGAGACTGGTCTGGTACTTTGTTCTTTAGCCTTGGCAAGCAGGTAGTTGTGTTCCCCCAGGATTTCATGATTCTCTTTCTCAGGTCAGCTGCCCTTGTGTTTAGTCTTTCTGGGGCTTGGTACCCAATCTCGATATTTGGGGGTGGTGGTGAAACCACCCCCAAGCTGACCTGTCGTCCTGGCTCCCCCTTGCCGTAGCATCTTTGTACCGTGGATGAGGTACAACGCTGTACCTCATTGATCTCTAGCTGTGATAGCAACCTCTTATTGCGGATATTTGAACACTGAGCTAGAAGCTGTTTCTTAGTCAGTGAGGATGTGGGGTTTCGAAGCAACCATTTCTCCCACATCCTCTGCATGTACCCTCTCTCACTGGGGTTACTCCCGTAGTAACACTCCATCAGTACCATGTTCTCTGCCCTGCTCCATGAATGTCTTGCTCCAGTAGCCAATTTAACATCAGGGTGTCCTGGTTCCTCAACCCCTAACGCGGACCTTGTTGTCCCGGGCGCCGTCCGAGCCGGTATGACTCTATTTATTGTATCACTCATCATGAGGTATAGGCATGTATAGCGTAAAGTGCCTTGCCCAAGGGCACACCTGGGATTATATATACAGTACATATATATATATATATATATATATATATATATATATATATATATATATATGTACAGGTATGTAACTATGGAACTAAAGTCAGAAAATATTAATGAGAATAAAATCATAATATTAAAATAATAGGTTTTTACTATTTGGACTGAATGTTATTATTTCTCTGTTTTATGCCTCAGATTTGTCACAGTATAAAAACTGAATCGCATCTCTTCATTGAGGCCTGACAGTTTTTTTCTTGTTTTTCTGTTTTTTATTCTTTAAAGTGTATTAGTTCTTCGCCGCGTCCCACGTCTGTTCAAGGCCCATTGATACTGCTTATAGTTTGATCTGATTTTGCCCTTTGACCTCTAATTTGACCCCCTGAAGATGCACAAAAACGCAACAAATTTTGCACACACCTCCAAAGTGTGAAAAATTGCAAGTATTTATAGGTTTCGTAAAAGTCGGTCAAGAAATGTGTCAACAGTGCCCCCTAGAAAAGGTGAAATAGTTTGTATTAGGCCAGATCACACCCTAGTGAAGTTAGAGCTACGAAAATCAGTACAAATGTTCGTTATATGATGATGAACAAAAAACGTCTTTTTCGCTGTCATTGGAATTTATCTATCTCCTCTTAGGCCGTTGGGCCAAATGAGCCCAAAATCCGGAAACATGATCTAGACAAGTGGGACATCAAAGGTTATCCAATTTATTTGGAAAAGTTCCATCGTTTTTGTGCTACGCTGTCACAAAGTTTGCGAAGATTTTAGGAAAATTTAGCACCACATAAATTGCTTCAGTTCAGACATATGAAATTTAACACAGACGTCTATCTTCTCCCAGGTCTACATCCATTTAGCTAAAGACATTCTGATTTTATACTATAGCGCCCCCTAGAAATGTACTTAAAATTTAACTCTGACGTCTGTCTTCCGGGTCTACACCTGTTTGTCATACAAAATTATTATTTCGCACAATAGCGCCCCCTACAGATTCGCCAAATACACTGTTACTAAAATGGCTGTAGTTCGGAAATACGAACACGGATTTGGCTAAATTTGACTCAAACGTCTATCTCTCGGTCCTATACCAGTTTATCAATAGAAATTGCGATTTTGCCCAAATTTGACTCGGATGTGGCGTGGGCAGGCGGTCGCCAGAGACGGCAAAGGCCTTTGAGACTGCTTGCAGTTTTATTATTTTATTTATTTCCTTTCTCTTTTCTTAAAGTGTAAGTTATTTTTAATTCATTTATTTTTGACACCTCTCAGAACATTCACAATAAAAAAAGACATGTGTTGATTGAGTGCAGATAATTATTTTTTCTTTTCTGTGGTTCTAACCTGTCCGTGGACGGCGTCATCACTCGCTTCCTGTTCTGACGAGTAGCTGTCGTCGTCTTCCTCAGAGTAGTTATCCATGTCTGGAGATCGATCTGATCAAACAAATACTTGACACATTTACCGCTGCCGTTACAACAACATCCACCTGTTATTAGTAAGGCTGTGACCAGACACAGCTCTGAGACCAAAATGAGATTTTAATCAAACTAAATTAAAAATGATATGAATGAACAAACTTTTATTTAACCAGTGGTGGGCGTCAGAAAAGTAAATGTATGTTATTTTATTTTCATAAACATAAAAACTAAATGATTGTCTATTCTCTGTTAATTCTTCATGTCATATTAATTCCACTTTGTCCAGTGACTTCCAATGGTGTTTTTATGGTAGAGTTTTTAACCAATCACATTTCAGCGAGCTTGTGTTGTGGGGTAAATTCCATTTGCTTGAGACCTTCAGAACATTAGCATTAGCTTCCATGTCCATAGAAAATGAACTGACCGATGGACCTGAAACACACAGATAAACTGTACAACAGCCACTGAAGTGTTGTAGACAAAAGAAAAGAGGTTCCACTTTATTTTCAAATAATCAGATACTGTGCAGAACTACGTTGGTCAGTAAATGCATTTAATTTTTTTATTAGTCCTTCGCGGCGTCCCACGTCTGTTCAAGGCCTATTGATACTGCAGTTTGATCTGATTCAGCCCTTTGAGCTCTAATTTGACCCCCTGGAGATGCACAAAAACTCAACAAATTTTGCACACACTTCTGAAGTGTGAAATATTGCAAGTATTTATAGGTTTCGTAAGTCAGTAAAGAAATGTGTCTACAGCGCCCCCTAGAAAAGGTGAAATAGTTTGTATTAGACCAGATCACACCCTAGTGAAGTTAGAGCTATGAAAATCGGTAAACATGTTCGTCATATGATGAAGAACAAAAAACCTAATGATGGCCACGCCCATAAACCAACAGGAAGTCCGCCATCTTGGATTGAATTTTAAAACATTTGGAGTCATGGTTTTTCGCTGTCATTGGAATTTATCTATCTCCTCTTTGGCCGTTCGTTCAAATGAGCTCAAAATCGGTGAACACGATCGAGACAAGTGGGACTTCAAAAGTTATCCAATTTATTTGAAAAAGTTGCATCGTTTTTGTGCTACGCTGTCGCAAATTTTGCAAAGATTTCTGGAAAAATTGCCACAACATAAACATAGCTCAGACATACGAACATCGATTTGGCTGAAATTTGACTCAGACGTCTATCTCTCTGTCCTACACCAGTTTAGGGTTAGCAATAGAAATTGTGATTTTGCTCTATAGCGCCCCCTACAAAATTGCCATTACTAAAATGGCTGTAGATTGGGCACACAAACACCAATTTGGCTCAAATTTGTCTTGGACTTTGCGTGCGGAGGCGGTCGCCAGGGACGGTGAAGGCCTTTGAGACTGCTTGCAGTTTTAATTTCTTCTTGTCATTGAAACATTTTCAGTTATTTGTTGTTGTATATCATATTCTCAAAAATGCAAATGATCTGTTTAACGTTATTTTCATAGAATAGTTTGTTTTGTTATTGTCTGGTTGGTGTCTTACATGAAACGCTGACATTGTACAGTTTATTAGATAGACTTGTTTAAGATCACAGAGTCATTTTGTTTAATATTTTTAAATCACCTTTTTATTTTTGACAATATTTGACATTAGTTTCCTAATCTTAGTTGTGAATACATACATCTATACTGAGGTGAACTTAATATACCGGGGGGGGGGCGGTCACTGAAGGACTAATGTTGAAATGAACAGACCACCACTGGATTTAACTAAGTATTTTATAACTGTGTTAACTTTTAATTAACTTCTTCCTCTACAAATTAAACTTAAAATAAAATGTTATGAAAGTTAAACTAAAATAAATGAAATGATAGATTTATCTGGTGTTGGACTGTGGAAGTTGAGCTGTGAATGTGTTTGTCAGTGTTGGTGTTTTCTTGGCAGGTGCAGTTAAAGGTCAAAGGTTAGTGAGTACTGAGCAGTGGTTCGGGTTAAAGGTCAAAGGTTAGTGAGTACTGAGTTAGGGGTGTGATGAGATTTCTTGTGGCATTAAAATTGTGTCTCATTAGATTTATTATCCAGCAGCAGTTAGAGTTTGGAAAGCACAGGTTTTACTTTTGAAGACGCCTCCACCACTTTGAATAGTTTGTTTGGCAGCATTTTGGGTTCTGACAGAAATGAGAAATGATGAGAGTGAGTGAGAAGACACTGAAAATATACAGACTGAGACCAAGAGACATGAAGACATCTGTCCTCAACTGACACAGCCAGCTTTGTCTGTCTCCCTCACTGTCTCTCTCTCTCTCTCTCTCTCTCTGTCTGTCTATCTCTCTATATATATATCTCTGTCTGTCTCTCTCTCTGTGTGTCCCCCTCTCTCTCTGTCTGTCTCTCGTTCTGTCTGTATCTCCGTTTGTCTCTCTCGCTCTCTGTCTCTGTCTGTCTCTCTCTCTGTGTGTCCCCATCTCTCTCTGTCTCTCTCTATCTCTGTCTGTCTCTCTCGCTCTCTCTCTGTCTGTCTTTCTCTGTCTCTCTTTCCGTCTGTCTCTCTCTCTCTGTCTGTCTAAACTCTCTCTCTGTGTCTGTCTGTCAGTCTCTCTTTCTCTGTGTGTGTCTCTCTCTCTCTCTCTCTCTCACTGTCTCTGTCTGTCTCTGTGTGTGTGTGTGTCTCTCTCTCTCTTTCTCTGTCTCTCTCTCTGTCTCTCTCGCTCTCTCTTTTTGCCTCTCTCTCTCTGTCTGTCTATCTCTCTCACTCTTTCTCTGTCTCTCTCTCTGTGTCTGTCTGTCAGTCTCTCTTTATCTCCCTCTGTGTGTGTCTCTCTCTGTCGCTCTCTCTCTCTCTCTCTGTCTGACTCTCTCTCTCTCTGTGTCTCTATCTCTGTCTGTCTCTCACTCTGTCTCTCTCTGTCTGTCTCTCTCGCTCTCTTTCTCTGTCTGTCTCTATTTCTGTCTGTCTGTCTCTCTCTCTGTGTCTCTCTGTCTGTATCTATCTCTCTCTCTCTCTTTTTCTGTCTCTCTCTCTCTCTCTTTCTCTCTCTCTGTCTCTCTCCGGCTGTTTCTATACATCAGAGGGTGCGTGAAGCACGTCTCTCCTGCGACGTACTGTTTAAATTATTTGGACCTCACTACCCAGCTGTTCCCCCAGGTGTGAACAGCAACAATGATGTACATCACTGCTACCACCACCACAGCTAACCTTTGACCTTTAACCCTTACCACAGCTCAGTACTCACTAACCTTTGACCTTTAACCCTTACCACAGCTCAGTACTCGCTAACCTTTGCAAATTGCAAGGATGCAAATTTTGGGTTCGTGTCGAATAAAAATTTGATGTATTTTTTTTTCAAATCACAGACAATTGTGATATAAATTTTTATCAAGAAACTCATGATACACATTTTTTTGGGATTTGTGCAGTCCATATATTTATATATATATATATATATATATATATGTAATTAAATGAGTTGTATAGGGGGGCGGGGCCAGTGTGATGCAGATGACCACACCCACCTGAGGTCTTGGTCTTGCGTCCAGCCTGTCCACTGCCGTCCTCGTGGTCGATGGGTTGACTGGACAGAGAAAACACACTGATCTCTGCTACACGCACAGGTGCCTCCTTCACGTTGCTATGGAGACCAAGTATCTGTCCTCCATCTGTGGGGTGTTGCATCACCTGGACACCACATTAACATTCACATCATCCCCACCTACAACTTTTCATTTTCAGTTAGACATAATGCACAAAATATGTCATTCCATGTTTTGATTTTTTCCATGATGTTATTACTGATGAATGGTGGAAAAATGTGCACTGTTTTTGTCTCTTCTGTCTTTTGTCTTTGACACTTGATCAGGCTAATTAATGCTAATGCTAATGCTAATATGATCATTTATAGTTATTATTGTACTGGTGAGGATTTGACAGAATGTTATTAGTCCTTCGTCGTGGACCAGGTCCAGTTCAAGGCCTCTGATATTGCTAACAGTCTGATCCGATTCTGCCCTTTGACCTCTAATTTGACCCCCTGAACATGCACGAAAACTCACCAAATTTTGCACACACTTCTGAAGTGTGAAAAATTGCAAGTATTCATAGGTTTCGTAAAAGTCGGTCAAGAAATGTGTCGACAGTGCCCCCTAGAAAAGGTGAAATAGTTTGTATTAAACCAGATCACACCCTAGTGAAGTTAGAGCTATGAAAATCGGTAAACATGTTCGGCATATGATGATGAACAAAAAACCTAATGATGACCACGCCCATAAACCAACAGGAAGTCCGCCATCTTGGATTGAATTTTCAAACATGTTGAGTTGTGGATTTTCACTGTCATTGGAATGTATCTATGTCCTCCTTGGCCGTTGGGCAAAATGAGCTCAAAATTGGTGAACACGATCTAGAAAAGTGGAACATCAAAAGTTCGCAAAATTTTTTTGAAAAGTTGCATAGTCGCAAAGTTTTTGGGAAAAATTACCGCGACATAAATTGCTTCAGCTCAGACATACGAACATTGATTTGGCCGAAGTTTGACTCAGACACCTATCTCTCGGTCATACACCAGTTTATCAATAGAAATTGTGATTTTGCTCGATAGCACACCCTACAAAATTGCCATTACTAAAACAGCTGTAGATCGGGCACACAAACACCGATTTGGCTGACAGTTGACTGGTCTGCTTAATAATATGATAATATATGATATGATAATATCCAGATTATATCTGGAATGAAGGGCAGAACATCCAACAAACTTTTACTGGTGGAAATAATGGTGGAAAATACTGTCTTTTGGATAGATTACACCATATATATATATATATATATATATATATATATATATATATATATATATATATATATATATATATATATATAAAATCCAACTGTCAGTGTTTTTATGAACATGTGACTGAATAAATCAATGGTAAAAATAATTTCACTGAAAAACAAAAATAAACAAAAACAATCCAAATGAAAGAGAAAAAAAAGAAAATTTTAATTAAAACTGAAAGCAGTCTCAAAGGCCTTCGCCGTCCCTCGTGACCGCCTCCCCGGCCGTCTGTGTTCAGCCAAATCAGTGTTCGTATGTCCAAGCTGAAGCAGTTTATGTAGTGGTAATTTTTCCCGAAATCTTCGCAAACTTTGCGACAGCGTAGCACAAAAATGATGCAACTTTTCCAAATAAATTGGATAACTTTTTTAGTCCTACTTGTCTACATCGTGTTCACTGATATTGAACTTATTTGGTCCAACGGCCAAGGAGGAGATAGAAAAATTCCAATGACAGTGAAAATGACGACTCAGAATTTTTA
>CM035797.1:638567-661067 GCA_020466265.1 Siphamia tubifer
GTGTCTATCCCCTGTGTAGTTAATAATAAACACTGTGTAGTTAATAATAAACACTGTGTAGTTAATAATAAACACTGTGTAGTTAATAATAAACACTGTGTAGTTAATAATAAACACTGTGTAGTTAATAATAAACTGTGTAGTTAATAATAAACACTGTGTAGTTAATAATAAACACTGTGTAGTTAATAATAAACTGTGTAGTTAATAATAAACACTGTGTAGTTAATAATAAACACTGTGTAGTTAATAATAAACACTGTGTAGTTAATAATAAACACTGTGTAGTTAATAATAAACTGTGTAGTTAATAATAAACACTGTGTAGTTAATAATAAACACTGTGTAGTTAATAATAAACAGTGTGTAGTTAATAATAAACACTGTGTAGTTAATAATAAACACTGTGTAGTTAATAATAAACACTGTGTAGTTAATAATAAACACTGTGTAGTTAATAATAAACACTGTGTAGTTAATAATAAACACTGTGTAGTTAATAATAAACTGTGTAGTTAATAATAAACACTGTGTAGTTAATAATAAACACTGTGTAGTTAATAATAAACACTGTGTAGTTAATAATAAACACTGTGTAGTTAATAATAAACTGTGTAGTTAATAATAAACACTGTGTAGTTAATAATAAACACTGTGTAGTTAATAATAAACAGTGTGTAGTTAATAATAAACACTGTGTAGTTAATAATAAACACTGTGTAGTTAATAATAAACACTGTGTAGTTAATAATAAACACTGTGTAGTTAATAATAAACACTGTGTAGTTAATAATAAACACTGTGTAGTTAATAATAAACACTGTGTAGTTAATAATAAACACTGTGTAGTTAATAATAAACACTGTGTAGTTAATAATAAACACTGTGTAGTTAATAATAAACACTGTGTAGTTAATAATAAACACTGTGTAGTTAATAATAAACACTGTGTAGTTAATAATAAATACTGTGTAGTTAATAATAAACACTGTGTAGTTAATAATAAACACTGTGTAGTTAATAATAAACACTGTGTAGTTAATAATAAACACTGTGTAGTTAATAATAAACACTGTGTAGTTAATAATAAACACTGTGTAGTTAATAATAAACACTGTGTAGTTAATAATAAACACTGTGTAGTTAATAATAAACACTGTGTAGTTAATAATAAACCTAATATTATTAAACCTATAGGAGTCAGATCAAATAATTTAATAAAAATAATTTAAAGTAATAATCAGATTAAAATAACACCTAACAATTTTATCCAATGTGGACTAATCAATATTAGGTCAATTTCTTCCAAATGTTTATTAATAAATGATCTAATCAGTGATCAATAGATTGATATTTTAGCTGTGACTCAAACCTGGCTTCAGCAGGATGAATATGTCCCATTAAATGAATCCAGGTGAACTATCACACAGCCAGAACCAGTGGTGGTGGTGGAGGAGTGGCAGTAATATCTCACTCCAGTTTAGGTCTTAGCCCTAAAATTAATCCTAAAATTAATCCCACTTACCACTCCTTTGAAAGTCTACTTTTATCCATTACTTTCCCCAACTGCAGAAACCAAAAACCAGTCCTTTTTGTCCTAGTTTATGTCCCTCCTGGTCCTTATTCACAGTTTGGATCTCATCAGTCTCTGACTTTCTATCCAGTGTAGTGTTGAACTGGGATAGGATTAGAATAGTTGGTGATTTGAACATACATGTTGATAACAACACTGACTCTCTTAGTAATGCATTTAGTGACCTACTAGACGGATTAGGCTTTATCCAAAATGTTCATAAACCAACCCACATTCACAGACACACCCTCCATCTGATCTTAACACTTGGTGTTGAAATTAATGACCTCGTCGTTTTTACCCATAATCCCATACTCTCAGATGACTTTTTAATGAGCTTTTAGTTTATGCTTGAGGATATTTCTACCTCAGTGATTAAAACATAAATGAAAAGGATACTATGTGACCATGCTGTCTCAAAGTACAAAGAGTTAATTCAGTCACTATTTGTGTCTATGTCATGTGATTATGTAAAGGACACATTTAGTCCCAGTATAAGTGATGAGTTAGTCGATAGTACCATGCTCACATTAAAAACTACGTTAGATATAGTTGCCCCCCTCAAGTTAAAAACTACTAAGGTTAGATTAACCTCCCCATGGTACAACGCTGACACTCGCTCCATTAAACAAACAACACGTAAATTAGAGACAATGGAGGCGATCCAACTTAGAAGATTCTCTCAATGCCTGTAAAAATATCTTAATAAAGTATAATCCATCTTTGCGTACAGCCAAAACTAGATATTACTCATCCATAATAGAAGAAAACCAGAATAATCCTAGATTCCTGTTCAGTACTGTAGCCAGACTGACAAACAGACACACCTCCGTGGAACCAGTTATTCCATCCACGCTCCATTCTGATGATTTCCTGCAGTTCTTTAACAATAAAATATCAACTATTAGAGACAAAATAGACACATTTCTCCCAAATATTAGATCAGAAAAAGCAGTGGTTTCAAACCTAGGCCTTTTTATAAATCCCTCTGTAACACTAAATAATTTCACCACTGTAGACCAAACTGATGTCATATCTATTATCATGTCTTCCAAATCATCACCTGCCTCTTAGATCCAATTACAACTAAACTCTTTAAACAGATTCTGCCCCTAATTATTAACACTGTCCTAAATATAATTAACACTTCATTAATTACTGGATATGTGCCACAGTCATTTAAATATGCTGTTATTAAACCAATTCTGAAAAAGCCTACCCTAGATCCTGACATTTTAGCCAATTATAGGCCTATATCCAATTTGTCCTTCCTGTCAAAGGTTTTAGAACGAGTAATAGTTAAACAGCTGTGCCAATTCCTGCAGGATAATAGTTTATTTGAACAGTTTCAGTCTGGCTTTCGTGCCCATCATAGCACTGAAACAGCGTTAGTTAAAGTTACTAATGACTTATTATTAGCCGCTGACATGGGATTAATATGGGTCCTGGTGTTATTAGACCTATATTTATCGATTAAACCTGATCAGACCAGACAAATAGATAAACTAACATCCATAGACTTGGATGAGTGACAATTATCTTTTATTGAACCCTGAAAAAACTGAAGTCGTTATAATTGGTCCTAAAAATGCGAGAGACTCCCTAACTGACCACATAGTTACTGTAGACAACTTAAGTGTAACACCCAGTGACACAGTTAAACATTTAGGAGTTTTATTTGATCCACATCTTTCATTCAAAGGGTCAGGGGTCAGAGGTCAGGGCACATTAACCAAACATGCAGAACAGCCTTCTTTCACTTGTGCAACATTAGCCAAAATTAGGAATATTCTGTCTAAAAATGACCCCTAACCCTATCACCCCTGTGCTCCATAAGTAGCTCCAAACAATTACGAGGTGTGAGTTTTTGTCCTGTGATGGTTTTGTCATGTAAATAAATCACTCATTCCAACACAGACTGTTTTGAGAAGAAACAGGTTATATTTTGTTGTTTTATTGTTTGTTGTTGACTACTTTGGCTTTGACCAAAACCGGACCAGAACTGGGCTCACATGACACTGTTGGGGGTAAGTGACAGTGGGTGCACCAGAGTAAAGAGGTTGATGACAAACACATTCATCTGAAACACACTGAAGTGTCCACAGTGACTATTGGTTTGAAAATTAAAATAAACGACTGTGACGTCTGTGTGTTACATCATGGCTGATTGTTTTGAGTGTCGTCCTAAGTGAAGCCCCGCCCCCTGTTTCCTGTCAGTCATGGTTTCTGTTACACAATTTAACAGCTCTGATGTCACCCCTCACCTGAGGTGTCTGTGTCCATGGTATTATGTCAGTTACAGGATCTCCTCGCTATCGCCCCAGCGTTGCGACGCCCTCGCCAGACGCCTACGCCAGTCCAGACGCCTTTGCCAGACGCCTTCGCCAGACGGCCTCTCCAGACGCCTACGCCAGTCCAGATGCCTTTGCCAGACGCCTTCACCAGACGCCCTCGCCAGACGCCTTCGCCAGTCCAGACGCCTATGCCAGACGCCTTCTCCAGACGCGTTCTCCAGACGCCTTCGCCAGACGCCTTTGCCAAATCCTTTCGCCAGACGCCTTAGCCAGCCACCCTGGCCAGACGCCTTCGTCAGACGCTCTCGCCTGACGCCTTCGCCAGTCCCGACGCCTTCTCCAGTCTCAACGCCTTCTCCAGACGCTCTTGACAGACGCCCTCACCAGACGCCTTCGCCAGCTGCCCTGGCTAGACGCCCTCACCAGATGCTCTCGCCAGACGCCTTCGCCAGTCCAGACGCCTTCTCCAGACGCCCTCGCCAGACGCTCTCGCCAGACGCTCTCGCCAGACGCTCTCGCCAGACGCTCTCGCCAGACGCTCTCGCCAGACGCCCTCGCCAGCTGCCCTCGCTAAGACGCCTTCGCCAGACACCTTCGCCAGACACCCTCGCCAAACACTCTTGCCAGACGCCCTCGCCAGACGCCTTCGCCCGACGCCTTCGCCCGACGCCTTCGCCAGACGGTCTCGCCAGACGCCCTCGGCAGCCACCCTGGCCAGACGCCCTGGCAAGACGCCAGACACCTTCACCTGACGCCTTCGCCAGACGCCCTCGCCAGACGCCTTCGCCAGTCCAGACGCCTTCGCCAGACGCCTTCACCTGACGCCTTCACCAGACGCCCTCGGCAGCCACCCTGGCCAGACGCCCTGGCCAGACGCCAGACACCTTCACCTGACGCCTTCGCCAGACGCCCTCGCCAGACGCCTTCGCCAGTCCAGACGCCTTCGCCAGACGCCTTCTCCAGACGCCTTCGCCAGACGCCTTCTCCAGACGCTCTCGCCAGACGCCTTCGCCAGACGCCTTCGCCAGACGCCTTCGCCAGACGCCTTCGCCAGACGCTCTCGCCAGACGCTCTCGCCAGACGCCTTCTCCAGACGCCCTCGCCAGACGCCCTCGCCAGACGCCCTCGCCAGACGCCCTCGCCAGACGCCCTCGCCAGACGCCCTCGCCAGACGCCCTCGCCAGACGCCCTCGCCAGACGCCCTCGCCAGACGCCTTCGCCAGTCCAGACGCCTACGCCAGTCCACACGCCTTCGCCAGACGCCTTCTCCAGACGCCCTCACCAGACGCCCTCGCCTGATGCCTTCGCCAGACGCCCTCGCCAGACGCCTTCGCCAGACGCCCTCGCCAGACACCCTCGCCAGATGCCCTCGCCAGACGCCCTCGCCAGACGCCTTCGCCAGTCCAGACGCCTTCTCCAGACGCCTTCGCCAGACGCCCTCGCCAGACGCCCTCGCCAGACGCCTTCGCCAGTCCAGACGCCTATGCCAGACGCCTTCTCCAGACGCGTTCTCCAGACGCCTTCGCCAGACGCCTTTGCCAAATCCTTTCGCCAGACGCCTTAGCCAGCCACCCTGGCCAGACGCCTTCGTCAGACGCTCTCGCCTGACGCCTTCGCCAGTCCCGACGCCTTCTCCAGTCTCGACGCCTTCTCCAGACGCTCTTGACAGACGCCCTCACCAGACGCCTTCGCCAGCCGCCCTGGCTAGACGCCCTCACCAGACGCTCTCGCCAGATGCCTTCGCCAGTCCAGACGCCTTCGCCAGACGCCTTCTCCGGACGCCTTCGCCAGACGCCTTCTCCAGACGCTCTCGCCAGACGCTCTCGCCAGACGCCTTCGCCAGTCCAGACGCCTTCGCCAGACGCCTTCTCCAGACGCCTTCGCCAGACGCCTTCTCCAGACGCTCTCGCCAGACGCCTTCGCCAGACGCCTTCGCCAGACGCCTTCGCCAGACGCCTTCGCCAGACGCTCTCGCCAGACGCTCTCGCCAGACGCCTTCTCCAGACGCCCTCGCCAGACGCCCTCGCCAGACGCCCTCGCCAGACGCCCTCGCCAGACGCCCTCGCCAGACGCCCTCGCCAGACGCCCTCGCCAGACGCCCTCGCCAGTCCAGACGCCTACGCCAGTCCACACGCCTTCGCCAGACGCCTTCTCCAGACGCCCTCACCAGACGCCCTCGCCTGATGCCTTCGCCAGACGCCCTCGCCAGACGCCCTCGCCAGACGCCCTCGCCAGACGCCCTCGCCAGACGCCCTCGCCAGACGCCCTCGCCAGACGCCCTCGCCAGACGCCCTCGCCAGACGCCTTCGCCAGTCCAGACGCCTTCTCCAGACGCCTTCGCCAGACGCCCTCGCCAGACGCCTTCGCCAGTCCAGACGCCTATGCCAGACGCCTTCTCCAGACGCGTTCTCCAGACGCCTTCGCCAGACGCCTTTGCCAAATCCTTTCGCCAGACGCCTTAGCCAGCCACCCTGGCCAGACGCCTTCGTCAGACGCTCTCGCCTGACGCCTTCGCCAGTCCCGACGCCTTCTCCAGTCTCGACGCCTTCTCCAGACGCTCTTGACAGACGCCCTCACCAGACGCCTTCGCCAGCCGCCCTGGCTAGACGCCCTCACCAGACGCTCTCGCCAGATGCCTTCGCCAGTCCAGACGCCTTCTCCAGACGCCCTCGCCAGACGCTCTCGCCAGACGCTCTCGCCAGACGCTCTCGCCAGACGCTCTCGCCAGACGCCCTCGCTAAGACGCCTTCGCCAGACACCTTCGCCAGACACCCTCGCCAAACACTCTTGCCAGACGCCCTCGCCAGACGCCTTCGCCCGACGGTCTCGCCAGACGCCCTCGGCAGCCACCCTGGCCAGACGCCAGACACCTTCACCTGACGCCTTCGCCAGACGCCCTCGCCAGACGCCTTCGCCAGTCCAGACGCCTTCGCCAGACGCCTTCTCCAGACGCCTTCGCCAGACGCCTTCTCCAGACGCCCTCGCCAGACGCTCTCGCCAGACGCCTTCGCCAGACGCCTTCGCCAGACGCCTTCGCCAGACGCCTTCGCCAGACGCCTTCGCCAGACGCCTTCGCCAGACGCCTTCGCCAGACGCCTTCGCCAGTCCAGACGCCTTCGCCAGTCCAGACGCCTTCGCCAGACGCCTTCTCCAGACGCTCTCGCCAGACGCTCTCGCCAGACGCTCTCGCCAGACGCCTTCGCCAGATGCCTTCGCCAGACGCCTTCTCCAGACGCCCTCACCAGACGCCCTCGCCTGATGCCTTCGCCAGACGCCCTCGCCAGACGCCCTCGCCAGACGCCCTCGCCAGACGCCCTCGCCAGACGCCTTCGCCAGTCCAGACGCCTTCGCCAGTCCAGACGCCTTCGCCAGTCCAGACGCCCTCGCCAGACGCCCTCGCCAGACGCCCTCGCCAGACGCCCTCGCCAGACGCCCTCGCCTGACGCCCTCGCCAGATGCCTTCGCCAGTTCAGACGCCTTCGCCAGACGCCTTCTCCAGACGCCTTCTCCAGACGCCTTCTCCAGACGCCCTCGCCAGACGCCTTTGCCAAGCTCAGACAAGTTGTGACATTTTTACAACAGTTGCAAAGTTGCCACGCGTTTGGCAACGTGCGTCTGTCCTCACACATTAGCTTGGTTTGTTTGAAGGTGTCCAAGATATAAACCAGGGGGTTAAACATACAGCTTGTGGACCAAAACTGGAACGCCCAAGGGTCCAATTTGGGCCATGGGATGAATTTATGAAATGCAAAAATAAGACTGAGGTATTAATGTTAAATAATAAATCTGGATATTTTACAACTTCGTTCTCATCATGTCAAGTGCTTTTATTTCCTCCAGGAAGGAGGTTATGTTTCACTTCATGTTTCTTTGTCTGGTTGTTGTTTGTTTGTCAGCCAGAAAAATCTAAAAGTTATGGACAGATTTTGATGAAACCTTCGGAGAATATTGATAATCTGTCAAGGAAGAAAACATTACATTTTGAGCTATAAAGGTCAAAGGTCAAGGTCACAGTACGTATATTTATATAAATGTAAAGAGTAGAAAGTACAAATATTTATATAAATGTAAAGAGTAGAAAGTACAAATATTTATATAAATGTAAAGAGTAGAAAGTACAAATATCTATATAAATGTAAAGAGAAGAAAGTACAAATATTTATATAAATGTAAAGAGTATAAAGTACATATATTTATATAAATGTAAAGAGAAGAAAGTACAAATATTTATATAAATGTAAAGAGTATAAAGTACAAATATTTATTTAAATGTAAAGAGTAGAAAGTACAAATATTTATTTAAATGTAAAGAGTATAAAGTACAAATATTTATTTAAATGTAAAGAGAAGAAAGTACAAATATTTATATAAATGTAAAGAGTATAAAGTACAAATATTTATTTAAATGTAAAGAGTAGAAAGTACAAATATTTATTTAAATGTAAAGAGAAGAAAGTACAAATATTTAGATAAATGTAAAGAGAAGAAAGTACAAATATTTATATAAATGTAAAGAGAAGAAAGTACAAATATTTATATAAATGTAAAGAGAAGAAAGTACAAATATTTATTTAAATGTAAAGAGTAGAAAGTACAAATATTTAGATAAATGTAAAGAGAAGAAAGTACAAATATTTATTTAAATGTAAAGAGAAGAAAGTATAAATATTTAGATAAATGTAAAGAGAAGAAAGTACAAATATTTATTTAAATGTAAAGAGAAGAAAGTACAAATATTTAGATAAATGTAAAGAGAAGAAAGTACAAATATTTAGATAAATGTAAAGAGAAGAAAGTACAAATATTTATATAAATGTAAAGAGTAAAAAGTACAAATATTTAGATAAATGTAAAGAGAAGAAAGTACAAATATTTATTTAAATGTAAAGAGAAGAAAGTACAAATATTTAGATAAATGTAAAGAGAAGAAAGTACAAATATTTAGATAAATGTAAAGAGAAGAAAGTACAAATATTTATATAAATGTAAAGAGAAGAAAGTACAAATATTTATATAAATGTAAAGAGTATAAAGTACAAATATTTATTTAAATGTAAAGAGAAGAAAGTACAAATATTTATATAAATGTAAAGAGAAGAAAGTACAAATATTTATATAAATGTAAAGAGTATAAAGTACAAATATTTATTTAAATGTAAAGAGAAGAAAGTACAAATATTTATATAAATGTAAAGAGTAAAAAGTACAAATATTTATATAAATGTAAAGAGAAGAAAGTACAAATATTTATTTAAATGTAAAGAGTAAAAAGTACAAATATTTATATGAAAATTTAGGAAGTAAAAGTAAAAAGCTTCCAGAAAAGTAAATACTCAAGCAAAGCACAGATACCTAAAAATGACTTAAGTACAATAATGAAGTATTTTTCCTTCACTACTTCCACCTCTGACCTTAAAGTGTAATGTGAAAGATTTTTTTCCTCCTTGAATTTAGACTGAGTTTTGTTGAGAATACCTACACACATACACCTGTGTGAAAATGTCCATAATCCATAAAGCATATGTCCATAACATTAGATGTTACAGTCAATGTAGGTCTTTCCCTCAGGGGACATGTCACAGGACGTAAAGTCATTACTTCAATTTCAATTCTGTTTTATTTATAAAGCCACAAATCACAACAAAGTCGTCTCACAGGGTTTTACAGAACCAATCAACTACAGACATATATGAAAATACCCAAACATGCCCCATCCATGGACAGACAAACTACAGATGAACATCCATTTATAAATGATGGGGGGGGGGGGGGGGGCTGGTCCAGACACCAGACAAGCGAGCAGAGATGTATAGTAACGAAGTACAACTACTTAAGTAAAGTACTTAAGTAGTGAAATGCACTAGTTCCACTTCTACTGCACATACTTTTACTCCGATACATTTTTTTATGTGCTGAATCGTTACTCGTTCGTCTTATTAAAATAGTTCAGAATCATACCAAACCAATATCATATCAATACCACAGCCATAAATGGTTGTGTCACATGGTTTGATGATAGTGTGTCATCATTGGACGAGTCAGTGTCAAACATTACATAATAAAACTACGCTTTAATCCACCTTTTGATAATGTTACATGTGTAGCTGCTACACCATGTTTACATAAGAAGTATTTGGTTTGTCACTTGGTCATATTGTTGGAATACTCTGAACTTTGATAGTTGTAGTTTTTTCATGAATACTTGTAAGTGAACTGGTATGTACTTGTACTACTGCTGCCTCAGCCAAAGTTGTACCTTTTATATTAAATATATAAATGTGTTTAAATTTGTGACTGTTTTCATTTAGTATAGTACTACACAGTACTTTTACATTTGACTTTTACTTTCACTACTTAAGTAGTATTTTTTTCATTACTTCTACTTGTAATTTTACTTCTACTTTTACTTTCACTACTTGAGTAGAACCTTTTTACATACTTCTACTTGCAATACTTCAGTACAATTTTCTTTGGATACTTTAGTACTTTCACTTGAGTATGATGCTTGAAGAACACTTCAAATTTTACTCAAATCAGTTTTTCGATGTAGTACTTGTACTTCTACTCTACTCCTCTAGTCCAGTACTTTATACATCTCTGCAAGCGAGTCACCACAGATCCTGTCGCCCATGGTTCCCACGCAGACACTGCCATGAGAGCCACCACTGCCCCCAGGGGACGGGACACCAGCAGATGACTGGACATGAACAGACTCCTCCCATAATATAATGGATGTTGTTTCTATCAGTAGTTGCAGTAGTTGTTAGTCACATATAGTGAATTATTGTTTGTGTTGTTGTGTGAAGTGCAGTCTGTCAGGACATGGTTGTTCATCATTGTCTTATTAGAAACAGTCAGAACTTTGGGTCAGTTGTCCGTCTGTGTTTAGTTCAGATGAAGACAGTGGACTTCACATCTGTCAACATTCACTGCTTCATTAGTGGATGTTATTTTACTGGAGTGTTATCCTCCTGGGGACGTGATGGAATCCACCATGGTTTGGTGTAGACTACTAACATTAGGGAAAACCTTTTCCCTGTCATGGCTGCAGTGACAGCCTGTCACCATAGTAACAGAGCAGTTAACTATGTTCAAAGTATGTGTAAAGTACTGATGGTTGTTACAGCAGAGTATGAACAATATAAACTGTTAAACTATTGAGTGGATGAAGACATTAAACATGTTTAGTTGTGGAAATCTGACCGATACAAACTTTGAACCCCTGTCTGGAAGTAGCATTAGCAACTGGCTACGTGCTACCAAGACTGTATGAGCATCATGCAACAGTGATGCATTTTGTGTTTAGTAAAACAACATGTTCCTAAAAAAAGAACAGCTACAGAAGGTGTTTAGTGAAAACACCTATACAAACAAGATGGCGGTGCGCACAGACGCAGCGGCTCACGGCTCTCCCTTTCGGTGCTCTATTTTCTACCTGTTGTGTATTATTTTGTGCACGCCTACACTCGGCAAGCCCTGCTGCAGTCACCAGGATCTACGGGACATTGGTTCTTCATATACGTTCCCCATCTCGAGTAACTTTAAACATACACACAACATCCCCGTCGAGATTGCAAGACCTCCGAGATCCCCATGGATTGTTATCATACCCAACAGACAGCGCAGACGGAGGACAGAGAGGAAGCATGAAGCGAGGGTGCCGGCCGGCGTTCTGAAACGACTTAGGAAACAACCCCACAGGCCTCCTCTTCCGAGTCTGTATCTCACCAACGCCAGATCCATAGTGCACAAGATGGACGAACTGGAACTACAACTAGCTGGAGATCGTTACGTTCGTAACTGCAGTGTTCTGATAATAACGGAGACCTGGCTTCACCCGCTAATCCCCGACGCAGCAGTGCAGCTAACTAGCCGCACTCTCCACCGCTAGGACAGAAACAAAGACTCCAGTAAGAGAAGAGGAGGGGGTCTATGTATTTATGTCCACAACGACTGGACTAACAACAGCACCATTGTAGACAGTCACTGTTCTCCGGATCTGGAGTTTATCTCAATTAAATGCCGACCAGAGAGTTAACAGTAGTGATCGTCACTGCTGTTTATATTCCACCTGATGCTAACGTTAGCGCAGCTCTCGCTCTCCTGTCAGATTCTGTTCATAAACAGCAGCGTGGTCACCCGGATGGCGTCCACATCATAGCGGGGGATTTCAACCAGGCAAACCTGAAAACAGTTCTGCCGAACTTCTATCAGCATGTGAAGTGCCCGACCAGAGGGAAAAATACCCTCGATCATGTTTATTCTAATATAAAGCACGCATACAGAGCCATTCCCATCCCTCACCTGGCCCAGTCAGACCACCTTTCCCTGCTGCTCCCTCCTACATACACCCCCATAAATAGGAGAACAAAACCAACCATAAAGACTGTGAAAACGTGGCCTGAGAATGCACTCAGTCAGCTACAGGACTGTTTTTCAAAAACTGAGTGGGATGTATTTGTACACAGTGACCTGGCAACACACACAGAGACTGTGCTAAAATATATAAAGTACTGTATTGATAATGTCACAGTGGACAAACGCATCCAGGTCTCCCCCAACCAGAAACCTTGGATGAACAGCCATGTCCACATGCTCCTCAAGGCCCGTGACGCCGCCTTCAGGTCTGGTGACAGTGCGCTGTACAGTTCTGCTCGTGCCAAACTAAAGCGTGGCATCAAGGATGCAAAGAGGGCCTAGAAGACCAGGATGGAAGACCAGCTCTCAGCAAACAACCCCCGGCAGGTGTGGCATGGCATCCAGACTATCACCAATTTCAGGGGCTGTGATGTCACAACTGGGTCTACAAGTGCATCACTGGCAGAGGAGCTTAACTGCTTCTTTGCACGCTTTGATTCACCACAGCCCGGCACAACTACACCACCTCAGCCCCCACCAGCCTCCAGCACCTCCCCCCTCACGCTGGTGGAGCACGATGTGAGCCGCATGTTCAGAGCAGTGAACCCCAGGAAGGCTGCTGGACCAGATGGGATACCTGGGAAGGTGCTCAAAGCATGTGCTGAGCAGCTCTCCCAGGTCTTCACCACCATCTTCAACCTCTCTCTGATGCAGGCGGTCATTCCATCCTGCCTGAAATCATCCATCATCATCCCAGTTCCCAAGAAATCAGCCACAGACAGCCTCAAAGACTTCTGCCCGGTGGCACTTACCCCTGTCATTACAAAATGCCTTGAGAGGCTTGTTCTACACCACATTAAAGCCTGCCCCCCCCACCCTCGATCCAGTCCACCAGTTTGCTTATCGAGCAAACCGGTCTACTGAGGACGCCATATCAACAGCTCTTCATGCTGCGCTGAGTCACCTGGAACATCAGGGGAGCTACATGAGGATGCTCTTCATTGATTACAGCTCAGCATTCAACACCATCATACCGGACATCCTGACCACCAAACTACCGGACCTCGGCCTCCCCTCACTCACCTGCTCCTGGATTAAGGACTTTCTAACCAACCGCCCCCAGACTGTGAAACTGGGTCCCCACCTCTCCTCCACCCGCACACTCAGCACCGGCTCACCTCAGGGCTGCGTGCTGAGCCCACTTCTGTACTCTCTCTACATGCACGACTGCACCCGAGCCCACCCACACAACACCATCATCAAATTCACCAATGATACGACGGTGGTAGGGCTCATTTCAGGGGGGGACGAGTCTGCCTACAGAGATGAGGTCCTGAAACTCACAGCGTGGTGCTCAAAAAACAACCTAGCCTTGAATACAGCAAAAACCAAGGAAATAATCCTTGATTTCAGGAAGAACAAGGCAGACCACACCCCCCTCTACATCAACGATGTCTGTGTAGAGAGAGTACAGAACTTCAGGTTCCTGGGCACCATCATCTCAGCCGATCTCTCTTGGACTGCAAACACCACAGCAACTGTCAAGAAGGCTCAGCAGCGTCTGCACTTCCTGAGGATACTCAAGAAGAACAACCTGGACATGAAGCTGCTGATGAGCTTCTACCGCTCCACTGTCGAGAGCCTGTTAACATACTGTATGACAGTTTGTTACTCCAGCTGTACTGAGGCAGACAGGAAGTGGTGTCAGAGCGTCGTAAAAGCGCCACAGAGGATCACCGGCTGCCCTCTCCCCTCCTTGTCTGAAATCTACAACTCACGCTGCCTCAGTAGAGCTAAAAACATCTTTAAAGACAGCACTCACCCCAGTTTCCACCTGTTCAGTATGTTACCTTCTGGAAGGCGCTACAGGAGTATCAGAATGAGGACTAACCGCTTTAAAAACAGTTTTTTCCCCAGAACCATCATCACACTGAACTCAAACAGCACCACGTCACTCTAAACGGACCACACCTGCACACCAGGCACTATGTCACTTTACTGACTATACTCTGGGCTCCTGGGAAATCCTTTGAATCACTTTTATCCCTTTTTATATTGCACACTTATTTATAACTTATTTTATATAATATACTTATTTTATAACTTATTTATTTAAGGCTGCACCGAAGGAGATGCTTAAATTTCATTGTACCTGTGTAAAATGACAATAAAGGCTATCTATCTATCTATCTATCTATCTAAAAAACAAGCCCAAAAGTATTAACCACAACACTACATTTATTACGCTAAAAATGTAAACATGCATGATGTAAACTAATAGCATTAGCTGCTATGCTATGACTGCATTAGCTGCTATGACTGCATTAGCCGCTACGCTACAACTGCATTACCTGTTACGCTATGACTGCATTAGCCGCTACGCTACAACTGCATTAGCCTCTACACTATGACTGCATTAGCAGCTACGCCACTACTGCATTAACTGCTACGCTACTACTGCATTAGATGCTACACTACGACTGCATTAGCCGCTATGCGACGAGTGCATTAGCCGCTATGCTACACCTGCATTAGCCGCAACTCTACTAGTGCATTAGCCGCAACGCTACAAGTGTATTAGCCACTACGCTACGACTGCATTAGCCGCTATGCTGGTACTGCACTAGCCGCTAGGCTATGACTGTATTAGCCGCTACACTACGACCGCATTAGCCACTATGCTGCTACTGCATTAGCCGCTACGCTGCTACTGCATTAGCCGCTACGCTACGACTTCATTAGCTGCAACGCTGCTACTGCATTAGCCGCTATGCTACTACTGCATTAGCCGCTATGCTACTACTGCATACACCGGGTATTTTGGCCAATTCACCACTGATTATTAAACTCTATCTCCCTCCTTTGCCAATCATTTCTGCTGCTATCCCTCTCTCTATTGCCCATATCACTCTCTATATTGCCCCTATCCCTCTCTCTATTGCCTCGGCCTCTCTCTCTATTGCCCGATCCATCTTTCTATTGCCCCTCTCCCTCTATAACCCCTCCCTCTCTCTATTCCCCCTATCCCTCTATCCCTCTCTGTATTGCCTCGGCCTCTCTCTCTCTTGCCTCTATCCCTCTCTCTATTGCCCGTAACTCTCTCTATAGCCCCGGCCTCTCTCTATTGCCCCTATCCCTCTCTCTATTGCCCTGGCCTGTCAAGGAGGGGGTGGTGAAGGAGGACTCAAATACACAGTGCTGAAGGGAGAACAGTTTTAATAACAAAACCCTAACCTTCCTGTCTCCTGCAGTGTTCACTTCCTGCCCCTGCAGTGTTCACTTCCTGTCTCCTGCAGTGTTCACTTCCTGTCTCCTGCAGTGTTCACTTCCTGCCCCTGCAGTGTTCACTTCCTGTCTCCTGCAGTGTTCACTTCCTGCCCCTGCAGTGTTCACTTCCTGTCTCCTGCAGTGTTCACTTCCTGTCTCCTGCAGTGTTCACTTCCTGCCCCTGCAGTGTTCACTTCCTGTCTCCTGCAGTGTTCACTTCCTGTCTCCTGCAGTGTTCACTTCCTGTCTCCTGCAGTGTTCACTTCCTGCCCCTGCAGGAGTGCAGATCTCTAAACTTTACATAAGCTTAAAAACAGGTTTCGAAGTTAACGTACATTCATCCATCATCACCATTGATCTGTTTAAAGATTTTAATTCAATTAATTATAGTGAGTTGTTTTAAAGCAGTTCAATAAACATGTTAACTGCATGTATATTTGTATTTTTGCAGGTTTTAGTACATTTGATCATATTTGGGTGTTTTTTTCTTTTTATTCACAAATTTTATTTGTTTATTAGCATGTTTTTGTTTATTAGCATGTTTTTTGTTTATTAGCACATTTTTATTAGCATGTTTTTTGTGTTTATTAGCATGTTTTTGTTTATTAGCATGTTTTTTGTTTATTAGCACATTTTTATTAGCATGTTTTTTGTGTTTATTAGCATGTTTTTGTGTATTTTGTGGAAAATTTGAAGAAAAAAGAGAAATCAGTCAAGTGACATGAAGTGTTTGATCGTCGCGATTAATCCAAATGAATCCAAGTCCACCTGTGCAGCAGATGAAGTCACTCACCTGGATTTTAACAGCGATGGATAAAGAGTTGAGTTCTTTATCCAGTTCTTTAAGAACCACAAGTTTCTTCAGAGTTAGACTGCAGAGTCTGGAAGAAGAAAGAACAGGAAACACATGAATATACAGCTGATGAAACCAGGTCGAAGGTCAACGCACTCAACTAGTATTCACAGAATGTTTAACCCCGACCCTATTTTGTGTCAATCTCCAGTTTCTATGACAACCTGTTCTTGAATTAGAGCCAATAATGTGATTTAGACTTTTCTGCTAAATGTCACCTTGACCTTTGACGTTTTGCAATATTATACATATACATATAATTTCATTATATATATATATATATATATATATATATATATATATATATATATATATATATATATATATATATATATATATATATATATATATATGTGTGTGTGTCAGTGTGTGTAATATTATGATAATATATCCAGTATTGATTAAGTTATAGTGTGATATGTCTATGTTTGACACAAACAGTGTTACATAAGTTAATTTGGACACATGTCACCTTTGACCTCCAGAGATCTGAAAAACTATTGGTGGTAGGTGATAATACAAATTATGAGAATTTATAAATCTTCATTCTTGCATCGTTTGGTATTAATCTGAAAGTTCTGTGACCCTCTGTTCTGGAGTTAGAACCTATAATGTGACCTTGACCTATGACCTTTACTCAAATGGATCATTGAATCTGATGTGCATTAACTACAGTATATGAACATGTGGACACACACACACACACACACACAGACACACACAGACTTTTTATCAGTGGGTGATGTCATCGCTAGAGCACGAGAGAAGAAAAAATTAAGCTGAAAAATGTCTCAATAACTCGTCCTCACGGCAAAACCATAAATAGTAGACAAACAATCTTTTCCACAAATGTTGCCATGGTTGTGAGAATTCAAACAAACCAGGGTTTGAAGATCTAGCTCTTTTTAAAGTGAAATGACAGGAACCTGTTTGGGATGATGTCAGGGATTTCTGTCAATAGACTTCTATTGGAAAAATCATTTCTGTCTCATGTTGAGTTCAGTGTTTTTCAAATTGTTCTAACTCACTTATTTTTCACAGTACACACATAAAAAGTACATGTACTTGTTCCTCACACCCTCCTGTCACTCATCATCAACTTTGTTTTCACCAATTATTTACACTTTTACCAAAAATGGCAGTAGTTCGGCAGTATGTTCACACCTATTTTTTCCATGTAACAGAGTGTGGAGCTGTCTATGAGTCTGCCCTTTGAAGTTCCCGCCACTGCTCATCACCATGGCAACAGTGCTCCTGGCACTATGAAACACCTGCAGACAATTAAGACTGTGGGAGGAGCTTTACTCACAGAAAATGGGAGGAGCTTTAATAGAAGTGACTCCGTCCACAAACAGTAACAAACAGATTCACATATGAAGTGAACACAGATATTTCTTCCTTTTACCAGAAACAACTCCAGCGACAAGAGACAAACACACGCTTACATTTACTTCAACTGATGGATGGAAGTATAGTTTATATATTATTTTGAAAATGCCCCACTAACCTTGCAAACACAACCTCACAAACAGAGTCATAAACATGTAGAAAAGGTAATTATCTAAAGCCCTCCTTTCCAAAAGCAGATCCTTAGACATCCTGTGCAGAATGTGGACTCATGTGGACTCATGTGGACTCATGTGGACTCATGTGCATCAGTAATTAATCTTTCAAAGCTGATGTGGGTCAGAGGGTCCCAGAGGATGAACCTTTACACAGAACAAACACAGATGAACCCCAACACCTCCTTCATCACAAACCCTCCCCCATCAGCCCTTCTGTCGTCACGACGACGCCACACAACACGTCAACACACTCTGCTGGTCTTGACCCACTTTCACTTTCAGCAGCGTCGCTCTAGTCACAACCTTCCGCTGTCAACGTCAGTGGATCATCCACACTTTACATCTTATTAAAATTCACATTCATTCATTTATTATTAATTTTTAGGCCAATTCCATTTCCTCCCTTAACCCTCTAAACTAAGTGTTAAGGTCTATTTATGACCCCTTATTTGTTTGTCCTGAAATTAATCAGGGCCCACGTTGTCTCTGTAGTCCCTGAAATGATATTATATATATATATATATTATGTTTTTAATATTTACGCTGTTAACCTGTTTAATCATAAACACAAAAACACTAACCCTAACCCTAACCACTGGTCCATCAGCTCCATGCTTTTAAATTATTGTGGACTATCTTTAAGTTATTCCTTCAGTTAGAGCTATCAAACTAATAATCTGTATAAATAACAACCATATTCAGCTGTCAACACACACCACGGCTCAATGAAAGGTAAACACCAGCTATAACTATCGTTAGCTAACTCTGTGGCTACAGCAGATGACATTAGCCTGGTCATTTTATACCATTATCCACACACACATGTTATATAGGCTCTTATCTGAATAAAACAACTACATTACAAACGCCAAAAATGACCGTTTACGGACGTTAGCTAATCTTAACGATAGCTAGCTTGCCCGCACCAGCCGCTATTGACAAAAGATCATAAAATTAAAAATATATGTTATGGAACAATGACGAACATAATCCATAAAATGGACCTAAACTAAGATAATACCATGACATGTCTGTTGCTGAACATACGCAATGCATTCTGGGTAACCCTTGCTCCCAAAGGTGGTGTTGGGGAATATTAGCAGCCCTTAAACTTACCCCTCAACTTAACGTTCTTAGAGTTGGGACAGTACTGACACTGTGCGGGAGCGCTCATTTTTGAGATTGAGGGTTAGGGAGGAACTGGAATTGGCCCTTAGTCTGATTTATTTTGTTTTTCCACTTCTGCTCCATCAACTAAAACCAGCCGCTCCGACTCCACGGCTTTAACAGTTGAATCCCTGTTGTGGAAGATGACAACGTTTCCATGGTAACCAGGCATCCTCTGATCATCCAGTACGTGTGTGATGACAACGAAAAGATCAACGACTGGATTTTTGCACCAGATGTTTGTCAGGGAACGACAGGGAACCCTAACTCTAACCCTAACCCTAATCCCATCAGGATTGAAAGGGTTAAAGCAGACTACTGGGACTCCATACACACATTACCCATCATGCCTCTGGCTCACTACATGTGTTACAATAACACATACAGATGTATTTGAGGTGATGGTAAAAGGGATCCACTTTGACCGTATGATGACGATGAGTCACTAGAACTGAGGGGGAGGAGCTCCAACCTATCTGCTCTGTGTCTTTAATTAAAAGGCTGCAGGCGTTGTCATGGTTACCAAGGGAACTAAAGCTGTTTTATGATCAGACACAAGTGCTGTCGCCGCTGCCTTGACTTGGAAGTCAAACCTGTATCCAAACCAACAAGAGAAAATCACCTTAAACCAACAAGAGAAAATCACCTTAAAACAACAAGAGAAAATCACCTTAAACCAACAAGAGAAAATCACCTTAAACCAACAAGAGAAAATCACCTTAAAACAACAAGAGAAAATCACCTTAAACCAACAAGAGAAAATCACCTTAAACCAACAAGAGAAAATCACCTTAAACCAACAAGAGAAAATCACCTTAAACCAACAAGAGAAAATCACCTTAAAACAACAAGAGAAAATCACCTTAAACCAACAAGAGAAAATCACCTTAAACCAACAAGAGAAAATCACCTTAAAACAACAAGAGAAAATCACCTTAAACCAACAACAGAAAATCACCTTAAACCAACAAGAGAAAATCACCTTAAAACAACAAGAGAAAATCACCTTAAACCAACAAGAGAAAATCACCTTAAAACAACAAGAGAAAATCACCTTAAACCAACAACAGAAAATCACCTTAAACCAACAAGAGAAAATCACCTTAAATCCAACAACAGAAAATCACCAAAAAACCAACATAAGAAAATCACACAAAAGTGTTTTTTCGACATCCAAACAGTAACTTGTTACACACGTAGCCCATGATAGGACAAATAAAAAGTTACAATATGGCCCTGCCCTAAACCCAACAGGAAGTTGGCCATACTGGATGGAAATGTGGACCTCTAAAATATCACACAGCCGTTATTTACTCTGGACTGGTTCTTTTTTTAATATCACAATGTATAGCACAGGGTTAAAAAAATAAGTTTTGTCAGCAGGTGGAGGTGTGGTTTCAGCAGGTGGAGGTGTGGTTTCAGCAGGTGGAGGTGTGGTTTCAGGTCTAATGTTTCCAGTGTATTTTTCTTTTTCTACTTGGTTAATGTTAGAAAGATGTGGGTGATGGTTCAGTCCAGTCCACTCTAGTTCAGGTGCGTTTTATCGTGCAGGTGAAGCAGAGCATCATGGGTATTTCTGCTCTGCTGGGCTTCAGTCCAGATCAAAATTAAGTGTTATTATTTTGTCCTCTACAGTCCGTCAGTCGTTCGTCAGGTCCTTCGCCAGGTCCTTCGTCAGTCGTTCATCAGGTCCGTCAGTTTTTCATCTGGTTCTTTGTCAGGTCCTTCGTCAGGGCCTTCATCAGGTCCTTCGTCAGTCGTTCTCCAGGTCCTACGTCAGTCGTTCTCCAGGTCCTACGCCAGTCGTTCTCCAGGTCCTTCGTCAGTCGTTCTCCAGGTCCTTCGTCAGTCGTTCGTCAGGTCCTTCGTCAGTCGTTCGTCAGGTCCTTTGTCAGTCGTTCTCCAGGTCCTTCGTCAGTTCTTTGTCAGGTCCTTCGTCAGTCATGTGTCAGTTATTTGTCAGTCGTTCATCAGCTCCTTCGTCAGTCGTTCGTAAGGCCCTTCGTAAGTCGTTCGTCAGGTCCTTCGTCAGTCGTTCTCCAGGTCCTACGTCAGTCGTTCTCCAGGTCCTACGTCAGTCGTTCTCCAGGTCCTTCGTCAGTCGTTCTCCAGGTCCTACGTCAGTCGTTCTCCAGGTCCTACTTCAGTCGTTCTCCAGGTCCTTCGTCAGTCATTCGTCAGGTCCTTCATCAGTCGTTTGTCAGGTCCTTCGCTAGTCGTTCGTCAGGTCCTTCGTCAGTCGTTCGTCAGGTCCTTCGTCAGTTGTTTGTCAGGTTCTTTGTCAGGTCCTTCGTCAGTCATGTGTCAGTTATTTGTCAGTCGTTCATCAGTTCCTTTGTCAGTCGTTTGTCAGGTCCTTCGTCAGTTGTTTGTCAGGTCCTTCGCTAGTCATTCGTCAGGTTCTTCGTCAGTTGTTTGTCAGGTTCGTTGTCAGGTCCTTCGTCAGTCGTTCGTCAGGTCCTTCGTCAGTCGTTCTCCAGGTCCTTCGTCAGTTGTTTGTCAGGTTCTTTGTCAGGTCCTTCGTCAGTCATGTGTCAGTTATTTGTCAGTCGTTCATCAGTTCCTACATCAGTTGTTCTCCAGGTCCTTCGTCAGTCGTTCTCCAGGTCCTTCGTCAGTTGTTTGTCAGGTTCTTTGTCAGGTCCTTCGCTAGTCATTCATCAGGTTCTTCGTCAGTTGTTTGTCAGGTTCTTTGTCAGGTCCTTCATCAGTCGTTCGTCAGGTCCTTCGTCAGTCGTTCTCCAGGTCCTTCGTCAGTTGTTTGTCAGGTTCTTTGTCAGGTCCTTCGTCAGTCATGTGTCAGTTATTTGTCAGTCGTTCATCAGTTCCTACGTCAGTCGTTCTCCAGGTCCTTCGTCAGTCGTTCATCAGTTCCTTTGTCAGTCGTTCGTCAGGTCCTTCGTCAGTTGTTTGTCAGGTTCTTTGTCAGGTCCTTCGCCAGGTCCTTCGTCAGTCGTTCATCAGGTCCGTCAGTTTTTCATCAGGTTCTTTGTCAGGTCCTTCGTCAGTCGTTCTCCAGGTCCTTCGTCAGTCGTTCTCCAGGTCCTTCGTCAGTCGTTCGTCAGGTCCTTCGTCAGTCGTTCTCCAGGTCCTTCGTCAGTTCTTTGTCAGGTCCTTCGTCAGTCATGTGTCAGTTATTTGTCAGTCGTTCATCAGCTCCTTCGTCAGTCGTTCGTAAGGCCCTTCGTAAGTCGTTCGTCAGGTCCTTCGTCAGTCGTTCTCCAGGTCCTTCGTCAGTCATTCGTCAGGTCCTACGTCAGTCGTTCTCCAGGTCCTTCGTCAGTCGTTCTCCAGGTCCTACGTCAGTCGTTCTCCAGGTCCTACTTCAGTCGTTCTCCAGGTCCTACGTCAGTCGTTCTCCAGGTCCTTCGTCAGTCATTCGTCAGGTCCTTCATCAGTCGTTCGTCAGGTCCTTCGCTAGTC
>CM035797.1:666067-673567 GCA_020466265.1 Siphamia tubifer
CACCTTTCACCTGCTCCTTGTCACCTTTCACCTGCTCCTTGTCGCCTTTCACCTGCTCCTTGTCACCTTTCACCTGCTCCTTGTCGCCTTTCACCTGTTCCTTGTCGCCTTTCACCTGCTCCCTTGTCGCATTTCACTCTGCTCCTTGTCACCTTTCACCTGCTCCTTGTCGCCTTTCACCTGCTCCCTTGTCGCCTTTCACCTGCTCCTTGTCGCCTTTCACCTGCTCCTTGTCGCCTTTCACCTGCTCCCTTGTCGCCTTTCACCTGCTCCCTTGTCACCTTTCACCTGCTGCTTGTCACCTTTCACCTGCTCCTTGTCACCTTTCACCTGCTCCTTGTCACCTTTCACCTGCTCCTTGTCACCTTTCACCTGCTCCTTGTCACCTTTCACCTGCTCCTTGTCACCTTTCACCTGCTCCCTTGTCACCTTTCACCTGCTCCTTGTCACCATTCACCTGCTCCTTGTCACCTTTCACCTGCTCCTTGTCACCTTTCACCTGCTCCTTGTCACCTTTCACCTGCTCCTTGTCACCTTTCACCTGCTGCTTGTCACCTTTCACCTGCTCCTTGTCGCCTTTCACCTGCTCCTTGTCACCTTTCACCTGCTCCTTGTCACCTTTCACCTGCTCCCTTGTCACCTTTCACCTGCTGCTTGTCACCTTTCACCTGCTCCTTGTCACCTTTCACCTGCTCCTTGTCACCTTTCACCTGCTCCCTTGTCACCTTTCACCTGCTCCTTGTCGCCTTTCACCTGCTCCTTGTCACCTTTCACCTGCTCCCTTGTCACCTTTCACCTGCTGCTTGTCACCTTTCACCTGCTCCTTGTCACCTTTCACCTGCTCCTTGTCACCTTTCACCTGCTCCTTGTCACCTTTCACCTGCTCCTTGTCACCATTCACCTGCTCCTTGTCACCTTTCACCTGCTCCCTTGTCACCTTTCACCTGCTCCTTGTCACCATTCACCTGCTCCTTGTCACCTTTCACCTGCTCCTTGTCACCTTTCACCTGCTCCTTGTCACCATTCACCTGCTCCTTGTCACCTTTCACCTGCTCCCTTGTCACCTTTCACCTGCTCCTTGTCGCCTTTCACCTGCTCCTTGTCACCTTTCACCTGCTCCCTTGTCACCTTTCACCTGCTGCTTGTCACCTTTCACCTGCTCCTTGTCGCCTTTCACCTGCTCCTTGTCACCATTCACCTGCTCCTTGTCACCTTTCACCTGCTCCCTTGTCGCCTTTCACCTGCTCCCTTGTCACCTTTCACTCTGCTCCTTGTCACCTTTCACCTGCTCCTTGTCACCATTCACCTGCTCCTTGTCACCTTTCACCTGCTCCCTTGTCACCTTTCACCTGCTCCTTGTCACCATTCACCTGCTCCTTGTCACCTTTCACCTGCTCCTTGTCACCTTTCACCTGCTCCTTGTCACCTTTCACCTGCTCCTTGTCACCTTTCACCTGCTCCTTGTCACCTTTCACCTGCTGCTTGTCACCTTTCACCTGCTCCGTGTCACCTTTCACCTGCTCCTTGTCACCTTTCACCTGCTCCTTGTCACCTTTCACCTGCTCCTTGTCACCTTTCACCTGCTCCTTGTCACCTTTCACCTGCTCCTTGTCACCTTTCACCTGCTCCTTGTCACCATTCACCTGCTCCGTGTCACCTTTCACCTGCTCCTTGTCACCATTCACCTGCTCCTTGTCACCTTTCACCTGCTCCTTGTCACCTTTCACCTGCTCCTTGTCACCTTTCACCTGCTCCTTGTCACCATTCACCTGCTCCGTGTCACCTTTCACCTGCTCCCTTGTCGCCTTTCACCTGCTCCTTGTCACCTTTCACCTGCTCCTTGTCACCATTCACCTGCTCCGTGTCACCTTTCACCTGCTCCTTGTCACCATTCACCTGCTCCTTGTCACCTTTCACCTGCTCCTTGTCACCTTTCACCTGCTCCTTGTCACCTTTCACCTGCTCCTTGTCACCATTCACCTGCTCCGTGTCACCTTTCACCTGCTCCTTGTCACCATTCACCTGCTCCTTGTCACCTTTCACCTGCTGCTTGTCACCTTTCACCTGCTCCTTGTCACCATTCACCTGCTCCTTGTCACCTTTCACCTGCTCCTTGTCACCTTTCACCTGCTCCTTGTCACCATTCACCTGCTCCTTGTCACCTTTCACCTGCTCCTTGTCACCTTTCACCTGCTCCTTGTCACCTTTCACCTGCTCCTTGTCACCTTTCACCTGCTCCCTTGTCCACCTGTCCTCATCTCTTCACCTTATTTAAGTTCTATCTTTTCCTGTCCTCTCTGTCAGTTCACCCACATTCATTACCTCATCAGAACCCCCAGTTCATACCAGACTGGACCGACAGGATCTTAGAACCTGACAATTTGTGTGTGACTTTGAATGCCTTGCGTTCATTCATGTGTCTTGACTTTCTCTGTTCTGATCTCAGAATAAAGAGCCTTTTGGTGAAGCTGTGTCGTCCTTCACACTACACCCCTTCATGACAGTACTACTACTAAACTACAATTTTTAGGTATCTGTACTTGACTTGAGGATTTATTTTCTGACAATTTTTATTATGTTTGCTGCCTAAAATTTTTTATAAATATCTGTACTTTATACTCTTTACATTTATATAAATATTTGTACTTTATACTCTTTACATTTATATAAATATTTGTACTTTATACTCTTTACATTTATATAAATATTTGTACTTTATACTCTTTACATTTATATAAATATTTGTACTTTATACTCTTTACATTTATATAAATATTTGTACTTTAAACTTAGGGGTGTAAATCAGAGCCATCATGACGATTCGATTCGATTCGATTTCTCAAGGCTTCGATTCGATTGGATTCGATTTTTTTTTCGATACTTAAAAATGCCCCACGATTCGATTCGATTCGATTTTTTTCGATACTTAAAAATGCCCCACGATTCGATTCAATTTGATTTTTTTTTTTTTACTTAACAGGCTGGGCTATTTCAAATTTGAATAAATCAACGGAAGCTGTAATATCACATTTTTTATTTCAGAAAAAAATATTGAAGAGCCTTTCTTTAGCTTCTTTACAAGAACTTCTGTAAAAGAACTTTACAAAACCAGTGCAATGGCCACAAAAGTGCAAAAAAAAAACTATAACCAAAAATAAAACATAGGGCTATGCTTCCTTTACTATAAATATAAATAAAATACTTCAGTCAGTGTAATAAGACAGAAAAAGTAGCCCTATACTTCCTTCAATATAAAATAAAATGCACAAGTTCTGCAGATACGTAGGGGTGTAAAACAAAATAGTGTACATCTGATTCAACAAAAAACACACATACTGAAGGGCCTTTCTTTAGCCTTACATGTAAAAATATGTCACAAAATCAGTGCAATGACCGCAAAAGTGCACTACCTGCAAAATGTAACAAAAAAAAGGTCACTGCAAAATAAAACATTCTCCAATAATGCCTCTGTTGGATACTGAAGGGTGTAACAAAAAGAACAGTTCAGTTAAGTCCAGCCCGACATTCTTTACATATCACCACATCCTTGATTAATTGTTTTCCAGTTTTGCGGAAGCCGAAATACTTCCACACGAATGACTTTAAACTTTCGGGAGTGTGCAAGTCTGCATCTTTCTCCGCCATTTCTGTATCTGCCTCTCGAATGTTTAGCTGACTGACTACCTGTGTCAAAGAGGTGTGTGCGCTGAAAGAGGGTAAGGGAAGCGAAGTAAGCGGAGACAAAATAGGATACCGCCACCCGCAGCATGAAGTGAGAATTACGCCTTAGAGCAGATAAACGGGAGGTAAAATGCATACATGGATCGATACTCTTGCGAACGTGTCGATGCATCGGATCGTCAACTGTCGGATCGATTAATCGATACAAATCGATTTTTATTTACACCACTATTTAAACTCTTGACATTTATATAAATATTTGTACTTTTTACTTTTTAGATTTATATAAATATTTGTACTTTACATTTATATAAATATTTGTACTTTAAACTCTTGACATTTATATAAATATTTGTACTTTTTACTTTTTATATTTATATAAATATTTGTACTTGACATTTATATAAATATTTGTACTTTAAACTCTTGACATTTATATAAATATTTGTACTTTTTACATTTATATAAATATTTGTACTTTACATTTATATAAATATTTGTACTTTAAACTCTTGACATCTATATAAATATTTGTACTTTTTACTTTTTATATTTATATAAATATTTGTACTTTACATTTATATAAATATTTGTACTTTAAACTCTTTACATTTATATAAATATTTGTACTTTATACTCTTTATATTTATATAAATAATTAAATATAAACATCTTTATACACCATAGTAAAGGGGTGGGGTCAGCGTGGGTGTAAAGACACTGATAACACAGTGAAGTTTAAGGACAGTTGTGTTAATGGACCCCTCCCTCCCCCTCCCTCCCCTTCCCTCCCTCCCCCTCCCTCCCTCCCCCTCCCTCCCCCTCCCTCAGGTCATGTTGGTGCATCGCTGCAGCTCTTATTCTCTTATATTCTTATTCTTTCTTCATGTCCACTTACATAATCCAGGTCAAACTAAAGTCTTCTTTTATTCCACTCCCTTCAGCACAAACACAAACACATCCTTCTACAAAATACTTCTATTTATAGATTTAAAAAAAAAAATGTTTTCATTGCAAATTTAAACGCCGCCACAACGTCCTGATAAATAATTAATTATTTCTCTTGTATTCATTATCTGAGTCTGAACACGCTTTTATTTTGAAAAATGACCTGATTCTCTTGGTAACATCTGTCACTAACAGCAAAAATGTAAAAAAAAAAAATGTAACCAACGTGTTAGTAAAGAAAGTACAGAACAAAAGAGAAGAGTCAGCAACTGTAAGAAAAGGAAAGTTTTGAACAAATACTAGGGTTTGAAATATGGATTTATGTGACAAGTGATTATCACTGACCAAGACCACTGTAGACACACACATATATATATATATATATATATGCTGGATAGCTTAGTGGTCTACACCACTGACTTTGGTGCGGAAGGTTGCCCTTAGGCAAGGCACACATATACATGCCTATACCTCATACCGGCTCGGACGGCGCCCGGGACAACAAGGTCCGCGTTAGGGGTTGAGGAACCAGGACACCCTGATGTTAAATTGGCTACTGGAGCAAGACATTCATGGAGCAGGGCAGAGAACATGGTACTGATGGAGTGTTACTACGGGAGTAACCCCAGTGAGAGAGGGTACATGCAGAGGATGTGGGAGAAATGGTTGCTTTGAAACCCCACATCCTCACTGACTAAGAAACAGCTCCTAGCTCAGTGTTCGAATATCCGCAATAAGAGGTTGCTATCACAGCTAGAGATTGATGAGGTGCAGCATTGTACCTCATCCACGGTACAAAGATGCTACGGCAAGGGGGAGCCAGGACGACAGGTCAGCTTGGGGGTGGTTTCACCACCACCCCCAAATATCGAGATTGGGTACCAAGCCCCAAAAAGACTAAACACAAGGGCAGCTGACCTGAGAAAGAGAATCATGAAATCCTGGGGGAACACAACTAACTGCTTGCCAAGGCTAAAGAACAAAGTACCAGACCAGTCTCTACTGGAGGACCTGAACACTGCACCTACCACTACCATCACTGAGATCCAGCAGCAACAGTAATCCTAGAGATGCTTGGCTACAAGATGAACAGCCAGAGCAGCCAGAAGGTTGCCCCATGGAGGAGAAGGCTAGAGGCAAAGATCATGGCAGCACGGAGAGAAGTCAGTGTTTTAACAGAGGTGTGAATCTGAGGAAAGAACTGCCCAAGAAATACAACAAACTGTCCACAGCTGAGGCACTGGAGACTGCTAAGCAAAGGCTCACAGCACTAGCCACCGCCTAAAGAGATAGACAAGAGAGGTAGAGGCCAGGAGAATAAACCAGGTGTTCTCCACCAACCCAGCTAAGGTCTACTCTCAATGGCAGGGGAACAAGGTGATAATGGACCCACCTAGGGCTGAAACTGAGCAATACTGGAAGAGCATCTGGAAGAAGGAGGCAACACATAACACCAATGCCCAATGGCTGACAGACTTACAGGCAGAGCACAGCCAACTCCCAGAACAAGACCCAGTAGTCATCACACAAGCAGACATCCAAACCAGAGTGTCCAAAATGAAGAGCTGGACAGCACCAGGGCCCGACATGATTAATACCTACTGGCTTAAGAAACTGACAGCACTCCCTGAACACCTAGCAGCACAGATGAACCAGCTGCTGATATCGGGAAACCACCCAGAGTGGCTAACCCAGGGCCGGACAGTCCTCATAATGAAGGACCCCCAGAAGGGAACAATACCATTTAACTACCGGCCTATAACCTGCCTCAGCACCACATGGAAGCTTCTATCAGGCATCATAGTGACTAAAATGAGTAGGCACATGGAGCAATACATGAGCAGAGCACAGAAAGGAATAGGCAACATCACCAGGGGAGCCAAACACCAGCTACTGGTTGACAGGGCAATTGCCCGAGATTGTAAGACGAGGAACACCAACCTGTGCACTGCCTGGATTGATTACAAGAAAGTCTATGACTCAATGCCACATACATGGATACTGGAATGCTTAAAACTGTATAACATCAACAGGACACTAAGAGAGTTCATCCAGAACTCAATGAGGCTGTGGAAGACAACTCTGGAGGCCAACTCAAAGCCAATTGCACAAGTGAGCATCAGATGTGGCATTTACCAAGGAGATGCTCTGTCCCCCCTGCTGTTCTGCATAGGCCTAAACCCCCTCAGCCAGATTATCTCAAAGAGTGGCTTCGGATACCAGTTCCGAAGTGGAACATCCATCAACCACCTCCTCTACATGGATGACATCAAGCTGTATGCCAAGAATGAGCGTGACATTGATTCCCTAATTCACCTCACCCGGATCTACAGCAAAGACATTGGGATGTCATTGGGACTAGATAAATGTGGGCGGATGATATCTAGAAGAGGAAAGGTGATCACAACTGAAGGGGTTGACCTACCTGAAGGGAATATCACAGATGTGCAGGAAAGTTACAAATACCTAGGGATCCCACAGACAAATGGTAATCATGAGGAGGCAGCTGGGAAGTCAGCCACAGCCAAATACCTACAGAGGGTAAGACAGGTCCTGAAAAGTCAGCTGAACGGCAAAAATAAGATCCAGACCATTAACACCTATGCCCTGCCAGTAATCAGATACCCAGCTGGGATAATATCCTGGCCACTGGAAGAGATACAAGCCACTGATATCAAGACAAGGAAACTCCTTACCATGCATGGAGGGTTCCACCCCAAGTCCAGTGTCCTGAGGCTGTACACTAAGCGAAAGGAAGGGGGCCGAGGACTAGTAAGTGTCACAACTACTGTCCAGGAGGAAACGGCGAACCTCCAGGAATACATCAAGAAAATGGTCCCCAATGACCAACTGCTAAGTGAATGCCTCAGG
>CM035797.1:676067-681067 GCA_020466265.1 Siphamia tubifer
CCTAACCATAACATAAATAACCTTAACATAAATAACCCTAACATAAATAACCTTAACATAACTAACCCTAACCATAACATAAATAACCTTAACATAACTAACCCTAACATAACTAACCTTAACATAACTAACCCTAACATAACTAACCCTAACATAAATAACCTGAACATAACTAACCCTAACCATAACATAAATAACCTTAACATAAATAACCCTAACATAAATAACCTTAACATAAATAACCCTAACATAAATAACCTTAACATAACTAACCCTAACATAACTAACCTGAACATAACTAACCCTAACCATAACATAAATAACCTTAACATAAATAACCCTAACATAAATAACCTTAACATGACTAACCCTAACCATAACATAACTAAACCTAACATAACTAACCCTAACATAAATAACCTTAACATAACTAACCATAACATAAATAACCTTAACATAAATAACCTTAACATAACTAACCCTAACCCTTCACATATTACCATCCACACAGGGACACACCACAGACAGTACCAATAGGACAAAGTGGACAGGACTACCCATGCTGTTGTCTTCAAAGCCTCCATTACCTTCACTGTTTATGTCCACCCTGTTCATGTCCACCCTGTTTATGTCCACCCTGCTTATGTCCAGCCTGCTTATGTCCAGCCTGTTTATGTCCACCCTGCTTATGTCCACCCTGTTCATGTCCACCCTGCTTATGTTCACCCTGCTTATGTCCACCCTGTTCATGTCCACCCTGCTTATGTTCACCCTGCTTATGTCCACCCTGTTCATGTCCACCCTGCTTATGTTCACCCTGCTTATGTCCACCCTGCTTATGTCCAGCCTGCTTATGTCCAACCTGTTCATGTCCACCCTGCTTATGTCCAGCCTGTTTATGTCCACCCTGCTTATGTCCACCCTGTTCATGTCCACCCTGTTCATGTCCACCCTGCTTATGTCCAGCCTGCTTATGTCCAACCTGTTCATGTCCACCCTGCTTATGTCCAGCCTGTTTATGTCCACCCTGCTTATGTCCATCCTGTTCATGTTCACCTTGTTCATGTCCACCCTGCTTATGTCCACCCTGCTTATGTCCACCCTGTTCATGTCCACCCTGTTCATGTCCACCCTGCTTATGTCCACCCTGTTCATGTCCACCCTGCTTATGTCCAGCCTGCTTATGTCCCACACATATACACCTGGACAACATAAACAGAATTAACCACAGACCCTGCGCCCCCCAAAGCCAATACATACGTGTCCTCCCACCGACACTAACCTGTAGAACCATGTGCACCTCCACAAACATGCTGTAGCACCTTTCCCAAAAAGCCTGAAGGATACTGCACTCCACAGGAATCCCACACAAAGGAGAAGCAGACCAGCTGTCCCACACAATCCAAGACAACCCCCTGATGGTCTAAGGAGGAAGTGGTCTGCTAGCATCAAACACCAAAGGAGCGACAGAGGATACTGTCCCCAATGGCCTGCAGCCTGGACTGGACCCCAAACACCAACCTACAGCCACACCTGGGAGGGACGAACACCCCTCCTCCCAACACCAACACACTATAGGTAGGACCCAGCGGGACAACAGACCAGGGCTGAGAGAAAGAGAGAGAGAGTGAGAGAAAGAGAGAGAGAGAGTGAGAGAAAGAGAGAGAGAGACTGAGAGAGAGAGAGAGAGAAAGAAAGAGAGAGAGAAAGGCAGAGAAAGAGAAAGGGAGAGAAAGAGAGTGAGAGAAAGAGAGAGAGAAAGAGAGAGTGAGAGAAAGAGAGAGTGAGAGAAAGAGAGAGAGAGAAAGAGAGAGAGACTGAGAGAGAGAGAGAGAAAGAAAGAGAGACTGAGAGAGAAAGGGAGAGAAAGGGAGAGAAAGAGAGTGAGAGAAAGAGAGAGAGAAAGAGAGAGTGAGAGAAAGAGAGAGAGAGACTGAGAGAGAGAGAAAGAGAGAGAGACTGAGAGAGAGAGAGAGAAAGAAAGAGAGACTGAGAGAGAAAGGGAGAGAAAGAGAGAGAAAGAGACTGAGAGAAAGAGAGAGAAGACTGAGAAAGAGGGAGAGAGAGACTGAGAGAGGGGGTGAGAGAAAGAGAGAGAGAGAAAGAGAGAGAGAAAGAGAGAGAAAGAGAAAGAGAGAGAGAAAGAGAGAGAGAGACTGAGATAGAAAGAGAGAGAAAGAGAGAGAAGACTGAGAAAGAGGGAGCGAGAGACAGAGAGGGGGGGTGAGAGAAAGAGAGAGAGAGAGAAAGAGAGAGAGAGAGAAAGAGAGAAAGGGAGAGAGAGAGAGAGGGAAAGAGAGAGACTGAGAGAGAAAGAGAGAAAGAAACTGAGAGGGAAAGAGAGAAAGAGAGGGAAAGAGAGAAAGAGAGCGAGACAGAGAGGAAGAGAGAGAGAGCAAGAGAGAGAGACAGAGAAAGAGAGAGAGAGAGACTGAGAGAAAGGGAGAGAGAGAGAGAGGGAAAGAGAGAGACTGAGAGAGAAAGAGAGAGAGAAACTGAGAGGGAAAGAGAGAAAGAGAGCGAGACAGAGAGGAAGAGAGAGAGAGAGCAAGAGAGAGAGACAGAGAGAGACACAGAGTGATAGAGAGAGGGAGAGATAGTGAGAGAGAAAGAGAGAGGGGGGAGACAGAGAGACTGACAGAGACAGACAGACAAAGTGATAAAGGTTTCAAACAAGAAGACGTTTGACCAGGTGTAGGAGACGGTCACACACAGTCAGCTTCAGTGTCTGTTCTTTGATCTGTTCCTACAAGACCACCACCTGACCCAGGACCAGTGCTTTCACCACCTGACCCAGGACCAGTGCTTTCACCACCTGAACCAGGACCAGTGCTTTCACCACCTGACCCAGGACCAGTGCTTTCACCACCTGACCCAGGTCCAGTGCTTTCACCACCTGACCCAGGACCAGTGCTTTCACCACCTGACCCAGGACCAGTGCTTTCACCACCTGACCCAGGACCAGTGCTTTCACCACCTGACCCAGGACCAGTGCTTTCACCACCTGACCCAGGACCAGTGCTTTCACCACCTGACCCAGGTCCAGTGCTTTCACCACCTGACCCAGGACCAGTGCTTTCACCACCTGACCCAGGACCAGTGCTTTCACCACCTGACCCAGGACCAGTGCTTTCACCACCTGACCCAGGACCAGTGCTTTCACCACCTGAACCAGGACCAGTGCTTTCACCACCTGACCCAGGACCAGTGCTTTCACCACCTGACCCAGGACCAGTGCTTTCACCACCTGACCCAGGTCCAGTGCTTTCACCACCTGAACCAGGACCAGTGCTTTCACCACCTGACCCAGGACCAGTGCTTTCACCACCTGACCCAGGACCAGTGCTTTCACCACCTGACCCAGGACCAGTGCTTTCACCACCTGACCCAGGACCAGTGCTTTCACCACCTGACCCAGGACCAGTGCTTTCACCACCTGACCCAGGACCAGTGCACACATCATCAGTTCTTTTGTTCAGTTTTGTCCATAAACTCATGAGGTCAGCGCTCTGTGTTTGTAGTTTAAACACAACATCATAAAAGCAGCAGCGGTCACACACGGTCCCTTTAATAAAATACTAAAGTGTCCCTTTAATAAAATACTGAAGTGTCCCTTTAATAAAATACTAAAGTGTCCCTTTAATAAAATACTAAAGTGTCCCTTTAATAAAATACTAAAGTGTCCCTTTAATAAAATACTAAAGTGTCCCTTTAATAAAATACTAAAGTGTCTCTTTAATAAAATACTAAAGTGTCCCTTTAATAAAATACTAAAGTGTCCCTTTAATAAAATACTAAAGTGTCCCTTTAATAAAATACTAAAGTGTCCCTTTAATAAAATACTAAAGTGTCCCTTTAATAAAATACTAAAGTGTCTCTTTAATAAAATACTAAAGTGTCCCTTTAATAAAATACTAAAGTGTCCCTTTAATAAAATACTAAAGTGTCTCTTTAATAAAATACTAAAGTGTCCCTTTAATAAAATACTAAAGTGTCCCTTTAATAAAATACTAAAGTGTCCCTTTAATAAAATACTAAAGTGTCTCTTTAATAAAATACTAAAGTGTCCCTTTAATAAAATACTAAAGTGTCCCTTTAATAAAATACTAAAGTGTCCCTTTAATAAAATACTAAAGTGTCTCTTTAATAAAATACTAAAGTGTCCCTTTAATAAAATACTAAAGTGTCCCTTTAATAAAATACTAAAGTGTCCCTTTAATAAAATACTAAAGTGTCTCTTTAATAAAATACTAAAGTGTCCCTTTAATAAAATACTAAAGTGTCCCTTTAATAAAATACTAAAGTGTCCCTTTAATAAAATACTAAAGTGTCTCTTTAATAAAATACTAAAGTGTCCCTTTAATAAAATACTAAAGTGTCCCTTTAATAAAATACTAAAGTGTCCCTTTAATAAAATACTAAAGTGTCTCTTTAATAAAATACTAAAGTGTCCCTTTAATAAAATACTAAAGTGTCCCTTTAATAAAATACTAAAGTGTCCCTTTAATAAAATACTAAAGTGTCTCTTTAATAAAATACTAAAGTGTCCCTTTAATAAAATACTAAAGTGTCCCTTTAATAAAATACTAAAGTGTCCCTTTAATAAAATACTAAAGTGTCCCTTTAATAAAATACTAAAGTGTCTCTTTAATAAAATACTAAAGTGTCCCTTTAATAAAATACTAAAGTGTCCCTTTAATAAAATACTAAAGTGTCCCTTTAATAAAATACTAAAGTGTCTCTTTAATAAAATACTAAAGTGTCCCTTTAATAAAATACTAAAGTGTCTCTTTAATAAAATACTAAAGTGTCCCTTTAATAAAATACTAAAGTGTCTCTTTAATAAAATACTAAAGTGTCCCTTTAATAAAATACTAAAGTGTCTCTTTAATAAAATACTAAAGTGTCTCTTTAATAAAATACTAAAGTGTCTCTTTAATAAAATACTAAAGTGTCCCTTTAATAAAATACTAAAGTGTCTCTTTAATAAAATACTAAAG
>CM035797.1:686067-738567 GCA_020466265.1 Siphamia tubifer
TGTGAAACCTTGTTCAATATTCAGATGATATATATCATTGGAACGGCCAGACTTTAGGCTACAATGCCGAGTATGTAAATAAAAATGTAAAAAAAATACATGCAATGCTGTCCTCTCTACAAAACAATCTAGTATCATTTGGTATTTCATAATACTGTGTGCTATAATGACCGGTAACACTTCAGGGATTCTAATGGTGTAATCTGTTTCAAAATCGGATGGATATTTACCTACATATGAAACTAAACAGAGACAAAAAAGATGTAGTTTTGCACAAAAAAAGTCTGAATTGTTTCTTACCTTCTGTGTTTTAGAACCAAAGGTCGGTTATGGATACAAAATTCCACTTGGATTTATTGCCCACAAACGTGTAGAATATGATTAAAGTCATTTATAGTCTGTTTAGCATAGTTTAGCATGTAGACATAGAGAATAAAAGTCCTGTAGTCCTCTGGTTTCCATGGACGGACACCACGTGTAATTGCTATTGGCTACTGGTAAAAACGTACTCACTGCCATAACTTTAATTAACAGCTGATACAGTCTTGCACTGCCATACATTCAAACCCTACATTCACACTGATTTGCACTATACCTCGTGTACTTTGCACCACCCTTTTTGTAGAATATTATTTATTTCCTTCCTGTACATACTATTTTATATTTTTATATTTTATATTACTATTCTGAGAGTGACACCACCTGCCGGAATAGAATTCCATGTATGTGCAAATGTATCTGGCGAATAAAAACGATTCTGATTCTGATTCTGATCATGTGATTCTTTTGGCTTTCAAGAGTCTAACAAACTTTAAATTATTAAGTTCTGACAATCCCTTCATGAGTTACACCCCTGCGTAATTACTAAAAGTCCAGACAGTAAACAGTGTCCGTCTCGAAGCAGAACCCGGTAGAAACACGGACCAGTAAATATGGTTCTGTTTTTTTAATAGTTATTGGTAGTTAGATGTTCATTCTAGTTTCTATTGTGTTCAGTGTGTTTATGTTTACATAGGTGTAAATGTTCTAGTTTTATTATACTGTTACATATTGACAAAAATACACTTTAAGGAGGAAGTTACCAAAAAAAAAAACATTTGTACTTAAGTGGTTAAGACTGGAGGGAGGAGAGGGAGGAGAGAGAGGGAGGAGGAGAGAGAGGAGGAGAGGGAGGAGAGAGGGGGAGGAAAGTGAAGGAGGAGAGAAGAGAGAGAGGGAGGAGAGGGAAGAGAAAGAGGGAAGAGAGAAGAGAGAGAGGGAGGAGAGAGGGTGAGGAGAGTGAAGTAGGAGACGGAAGAGAAAGGGGGAGGAGAGAGAGGGAGGAAAGTGAAGGAGGAGAGGGAGGAGAGAGGGGGAGGAGAGAGGGGGAGGAGAGAGAGGGAGGAAAGTGAAGGAGGAGAGAGAGGAGAGAGGGGGAGGAGAGAGAGGGAGGAAAGTGAAGGAGGAGAGAGAGGAGGAGAGAGAGGGAGGAAAGTGAAGGAGGAGAGGGAGGAGAGAGGGGGAGGAGAGAGGGGGAGGAGAGAGGGGGAGGAGAGAGAGGGAGGAAAGTGAAGGAGGAGAGAGAGGAGGAGAGGGAGGAAAGTGAAGGAGGAGAGGGAAGAGAGAGGGGGAGGAGAGAGAGGGAGGAAAGTGAAGGAGGAGAGGGAGGAGGAGAGAGAGGGAGGAAAGTGAAGGAGGAGAGAGAGGAGGAGAGGGAGGAAAGTGAAGGAGGAGAGGGAGGAGGAGAGAGAGGGAGGAAAGTGAAGGAGAGGGAAGGATGAGAGAGAGGAGGAGAGAAGAGAGAGAGGGAGGAGAGGGAAGAATGAGAGGGAAGAGAGAGGGGGGGGGGGAGAGGGAGGAAAGTGAAGGAGGAGAGGGAGGAGAGAGGGGGAGGAGAGAGAGGGAGGAGAGTGAAGGAGGAGAGGGAAGAGAGAGGGGGAGGAAAGTGAAGGAGGAGAGAGAGGAGGAGAGAGAGGGAGGAAAGTGAAGGAGGAGAGGGAAGAGAGAGGGGGAGGAGAGAGAGGGAGGAAAGTGAAGGAGGAGAGGGAAGAGAGAGAGGGAGGAGAGAGAGGGAGGAAAGTGAAGGAGGAGAGGGAAGAGAGAGGGGGAGGAGAAAGAGGGAGGAAAGTGAAGGAGGAGAGGGAGGAGAGAGGGGGAGGAGAGAGAGGGAGGAAAGTGAAGGAGGAGAGAGAGGAGGAGAGAGAGGGAGGAAAGTGAAGGAGGAGAGGGAGGAGAGAGGGGGAGGAGAGAGAGGGAGGAAAGTGAAGGAGGAGAGAGAGGGAGGAAAGTGAAGGAGGAGAGGGAGGAGAGAGGGGGAGGAGAGAGAGGGAGGAAAGTGAAGGAGGAGAGAGAGGGAGGAAAGTGAAGGAGGAGAGGGAGGAGAGAGAGGGAGGAAAGTGAAGGAGGAGAGAGAGGAGGAGAGAGAGGGAGGAAAGTGAAGGAGGAGAGGGAGGAGAGAGGGGGAGGAAAAAAGAGAGAGAGGGAGGAGAGGGAAGAGAGAGGGGGAGGAAAGTGAAGGAGGAGAGGGAGGAGGAGAGAGAGGGAGGAAAGTGAAGGAGGAGAGGGAAGGAGGAGAGAGAGGAGAGAAGAGAGAGAGGGAGGAGAGAGAGAGAGGAGAGGGAAAAGAGAGGGGGAGGAGAGAGAGGGAGGAGAGGGAAGAGAGAGGGAGGAGAGGGAAGAGAGAGGGGGAGGAGAGAGGGGGAGGAAAGTGAAGGAGGAGAGAGAGGAGAAGAGAGAGGGAGGAAAGTGAAGGAGGAGAGGGAGGAGAGAGGGGGAGGAAAGTGAAGGAGGAGAGGGAAGAGAGAGGGGGAGGAGAGAGAGGGAGGAAAGTGAAGGAGGAGAGGGAGGAGAGAGGGGGAGGAGAGAGGGGGAGGAAAGAGAGGGAGGAAAGTGAAGGAGGAGAGGGAAGAGAGAGGGGGAGGAAAGTGAAGGAGGAGAGGGAGGAGAGAGGGGGAGGAGAGAAAGGGAGGAAAGTGAAGGAGGAGACGGAAGAGAGCGAGGGAGGAGAGAGAGAGGGAGGAAAGTGAAGGAGGAGAGGGAAGAGAGAGGGGGAGGAGAGGGAGGAAAGTGAAGGAGGAGAGGGAGGAGAGAGGGGGAGGAGAGAGAGGGAGGAAAGTGAAGGATGAGAGAGAGGAAGAGAGAGAGGGAGGAAAGTGACGGAGAGGGAGGAGAGAGGGGGAGGAGAGAGGGGGAGGAGAGAGAGGGAGGAAAGTGAAGGAGGAGAGGGAGGAGAGAGGGGGAGGAGAGAGAGGGAGGAAAGTGAAGGAGGAGAGAGAGGAGGAGAGAGAGGGAGGAAAGTGAAGGAGGAGAGGGAGGAGAGAGGGGGAGGAGAGAGGGGGAGGAGAGAGAGGGAGGAAAGTGAAGGAGGAGAGGGAAGAGAGAGGGAGAGGAGAGGGAGGGAGGAAAGTGAAGGAGGAGAGGGAGGAAGAGAGAGAGGGAGGAAAGTGAAGGAGGAGAGGGAGGAGAGAGGGGGAGGAGAGAGAGGGAGGAAAGTGAAGGAGGAGAGGGAAGAGAGAGGGGGAGGAGGAGAGAGGAGGAGAGAAGAGGGAGAGGGAGGAGAGAGGAGGAGAGAGATGGAGGAGAGAAGTTAGAGAGGGAGGAAAGGGAAGGGGGAGAGAAAAGAGCGAGAAGAGCGAGAGGAGGAGAGAAGAGAGACAGGGAGGAGAGGGAAGGAGGAGAGAGGGGGAGGAAAGAGGGAGAAAAGTGAAGGAGGAGAGGGAGGAGCAGAGAAGGAGGAGAAAAGGGAGGAGAGGGAAGGGGGAGAGAGGGAAGGGGGAGAGAAGGAGGAGAGAGGAAGGAGAGAGAGGGAGGAAAGTGAAGGAGGAGGAGAGAAGGAGGAGAGAGAGGGAGGAGAGAGAGGGAGCCGAGGGAAGGAGGAGAGGGAAGAGAGACAGAGGGAGGAGAGAAAATAGAAAGGCAGGAGAGGGAAGGAGGAGAGGAAAGGAGGAGAGAAAGGGAGGAGAGAAGAGAGAAAGGAGAGGAGAGAAAGGGAGGAGAGGGAAGGAGGAGATGGAGGAAAGGGAAGAGAGGGAGGAGAGAACTTAGAGAGGGAGGACAGGGAAGGAGGAGACAAGAGAGACAGGGAGGAGGAGAAAAGGAGAGGGATGAGGAGAGGGAAGGAGGAGAGAGAGGAGGAGAGAAGAGAGAGAGGGAGGAGAGGGAAGGAGGAGAGAGAGGGGGAGAGAGAAGAGAGAGAGGAGGAGAGAAGGAGAAGACAGTGAGGAGAGAGAGGGAGGAAAGTGAAGGAGGAGAGGGAGGAGACAGAGGGAGGAGGAGAGAAGAGAGAGAGGGAGGAGAGGGGAGGAGGAGAGAGAGGAGGAGAGAAGAGGGAGAGGGAGGAGAGAGGAGGAGAGAGATGGAGGAGAGAAGTTAGAGAGGGAGGAAAGGGAAGGGGGAGAGAAAAAAGCGAGAAGAGCGAGAGGAGGAGAGGAGAGAGACAGGGAGGAGAGGGAAGGAGGAGAGAGGGAGAGGAAAGAGGGAGAAAAGTGAAGGAGGAGAGGGAGGAGGAGAGAAGGAGGAGAAAGAGGGAGGAGAGGGAAGGGGGAGAGAGGGAGGAGAGAGGAAGGAGAGAGAGGGATGAAAGTGAAGGAGGAGGAGAGAAGGAGGAGAGAAGGAGGAGAGAGAGGGAGCCGAGGGAAGGAGGAGAGGGAAGAGAGAGAGGGGGGAGAGAAAATAGAAAGGCAGGAGAGGGAAGGAGGAGAGGAGGAGAGGAGGAGAGAAAGGGGGGAGAGAGAAGGAGGAGAGAGATGGAGGAAAGGGAAGAGAGAAAGGGAGGAGAGAAAAGAGACAGGGAGGAGGAGAAAAGGAGAGGGATGAGGAGAGGGAGGAGGAGAGAGAGGGGGGAGAGGGAAGCAGGAGAGGGAGGAGGAGAGAAGGAGAGAGAGCAGGAGAGAGAGGGAGGAGGGAGAAGAGAGAGAGGGAGGAAAGGGGAGGAGAGGGAGGAGGAGAGGGAGGAGGAGAGAGAAGAGGGAGATGGAGGAAAGGGAAGGAGAGAGAAGAGAGAGAGAAGGAGAGAGGGAGAAGAGAGAGGAGAGAGAGGGAGAGGAGAAGAGGGAGGGAAGGGGAGGAGAGAGAGAAGGAGAGAGAGGAGCAAGAGAGTGGGGAAAGGGAAGGGGGAGAGGGGGAGAGAGAAAGAGGAGAGGGAAGGAGAGAGAGAGAGGCAGGAAAGGGAGGAAGTTGCAGGTATAAACAGTATCGTTGTCGTCGTCTCCCCCTTATCCGGGTCCGGGTTGCGGGCCAGCAACCCCAGCAAAGCAGACCAGACTTACCTCACCCCAGCTACCTCAGCCAGCTCCTCCAGGGGAATCCCGAGGCGTTCCCAGGCCAGCCGAGAGACATAATCCCTATAGCGTGTCCTGGGTCAACCCCGAGGACTCCTCCCAGATGGACATGCCCAGAACACCTCCCCAGGGAGGCGTCCAGGAGACACCCTCACGAGGTGCCCGAGTCACCTCACTTGGCTCCTCTGGACATGGAGAAGCAGCGGCTCTACTCCGAGTCCCTCCTGGATGTCGGAGCTCTCTCTCAGACTGAGCCCTCCCACCCTGCGAAGGAAACTCATTTTGTCCGCTTGTACCCATGATCTCATTCTTTCAGTCATGACCCAAAGCTCATGACCATAGGTGAGGGTCTGAACGTAAATCGACCGGTAAATCAAGAGCTTCGTCTTCTGGCTTAGCTCCCCCTTCACCACAACGTATCAGTTTAAAACCTGCATTACTGCGGATATTGCCCCAATCCGCCTGTCAACCTCCCACTCCATCCTTCCATCACTTGTGGATAAGATCCCCAGGTAGTAAAACTCCTCCACCTGAGGCAGGACATTCCCCCCGACCTGGAGAGGGAACTCTACCCTTTTCCGGTTGAGGACCATGAACTCAGACTGGGAGGAGCTGATCTTCATCCCAACCGCTTCACACTCGGTTGCAAACTGTGAGTGAGAGCTGGAGGCCACTGCTTGATGGCGATAGGAGGACCATATCATCCGCAAAAAGCAGAGACGAGATCCTCCCACCACCGAACCCAACCCCCTCCCCCACCCGGCTCCGCCTAGAAATTCTGTCCATAGAGGCTATGAACAGAACAAAGGAATGCAACCCTCACGGGGAAACAGTTCGACTTGCTACGGGCTACGTGGACAAAGCTCTCGCTCCTTCGGTACAGGGACTGAATGGCCCCCAGTAGGAGACCATCCACCCCATACTCCTGGAACATCCCCCACAGGATACCTCTGGTGACACAGTCGTAAGCCTTTTCCAAATCCACAAAACAAATGTGGACTGGTTGAGCAAACTCCCATGCTCCCTCCAGCACCCCAGCGAGGGCAAAGCGCTGGTCCACTGTTCCACGTCCAGGACGAAAACCGCCTTGCTCCTCTTCGATCTGAGGTTCAACCACTCATCATACCCTCCTTTCCAGCACCCTGGAGTAGACCTTACCAGGGAGGCTGAGGAGTGTGATCCCATGATAGTTGGAACACACCCTTGGGTCCCCTTTCTTAAAGATGGGAACCACCACCCCGCTCTGCCACTCCAGAGGCACCGCCCCGATGTCCATGCAATGTTTCAGAGACGTGTCAACCAAGACATCCCTACAATTGTTGTCATGATTGTTTTTATTTTCATCAGATGTTTAATTATGTTTTTCGGCTTTTATTAAGTGTATAGGTTTTTATTAATGTATTGTAATTAATGTATTTATTGTGGGTATGAATGTAATGATTTGGAGGATGAGTGGAATGTTCCGTCTGCAGCAGGCCCCTCTGTCCAAAACTAATTTCTCCCTTGGGAGACAAATAAAGATACTTTGACTTTGACATCTAGAGCTTTGAGATACCCAGGCGGATTTTGTCTATCCCCGGGGCTCCACCGCTGCAAAGTGACTTCACTGCGTCAGCGACTTCTGCCCCGGAAATCGATCCACCCATCCCTTGGTCTCCCGGCGTGGCTTCCATCCCGGAAAGCATGTTGGTGGGATTGAGGAGCTCCTCAAAGTATTCCTTTCACCGTCCAACTATATCCTCAGTTGAGGTCAGCAGCTCCCCACCCACACAGATTGCCACCGTCCCCCCCTGAGGCGCCTGGCGGTTTGCCAGAACCTCTTTGGAGCCATTCTGTCTTCCTCCATGGTCTCACCAAACTCCTCCCACGCCCGAGTTTTTGCCTTGGCAATCGCTGCTGCCGCAGCCCGCTTATCTTGCCAGTACCAGTCAGCTGCTTTTGAAGACCCACAGGACAGCCACGCCCTGTAGGCCTCCTTCTTCAGCCTGACTGCTCCCCTCACCTCTAGAGTCCACCAGAGGGTTCAAGGGTTACCGCCACGACTGGCCCCAGCTACCTTGTGGCTACAGCAAACTACAGCTGCAATGGAAGAGCGAAACAGAGCCCATTCAGACTCAATACTCCCCTCCACCCTCGGGACATAATTGAAGCTCTTGTATAAACAGTATAAACATCCTCTGACAGAACTGGGTGGAGTCAATGGAGTCACACAGCCACAACAGTCACTTGACCATGAGGTCATGTGACTGAGGCAGGTGTGAGGTTCAGTTCAGTTCATTAGTGTTTGATTGGACTTACAGGAGGTGAAACCAGCTGCATTATAGATAAAGTCCTGTTACTACTGTTAATCTCTCACACACACACACACACACACACACACACACCATCACTCAACACTTGTGTCTCAGCTGAACGTGTGTCGTAACCATGATGCTTTGTCACCGTCCTCAAGGGCATCGAGTGAGTGAGTCAGTGAGAGAACGAGTAAGTGAGAGTGAGTGAGAGAGAACGAGTGAATGAGCAAGTGAGAGAGCACCAGCCCCATGGTAACGACAGCCAAAGGAAATGATGGATTATGCTGACAGTGTCCCAGCGCAGCGTCAGATTAGCAGCCCTTCTATTTTATTTTTATTCCTCTTATGAAATCAGATTAGTGCAGGAGAAAGTCCATCTGAGACTGGACATGAATGGAATTTAAGAGGTGACAATGTCACCGTTTAACGTCTTCAGGGACAGTTCTAAAGTCAAGATGTAGAGAAAAGGATAGATAATGACAGAGTTTAAACCTGGGATGAGGGTGGAGGTGTGTGTGTGTGTGTGTGTGTGTGTGTGTGTGTGTGTGTGTGTGTCTGTGAGTGAGTGTGTGTGTGTGTGTGTGTGTCTGTGTATGTGTGTGGTGTGTGTGTGTGTGTGTCTGTGTGTGTGTCTGTGTCTGTGTGTGTGTGTGTGAGTGTGTGTGAGTGTGTGTTTGTGTGTGTGTGTGTGTGTGTGTCTGTTTCCATTCATAGCTGAAACATACACAGGGTTAAGGTGTATATATATATATATATATATATATATATATATATATATATATATATATATATATATATATATATATATATATATATATATATATATATATATCATACTTTCCACACTATAAGGAGCACTTAAAAGACTAATTTTGTCCAAAAACCACAGTTCACCCTATATATGGATTAATTAATCTTGTAATCAGTGAACTGTAAGCAGCCTGTTCCAGTGTCAGTCAATAAAGGGTTAATATAGATGTTACTGTTCTCACACATGGTTTGAGCTGTGGATGTGCAAACGGCTGTAGCAGCTGTGTGTTGAACTGAGCATGTGCAGAAGGAGATGGAACAACTGTTGAATATCTGGCCGGAGCAGAACCACACTAACACTGATGTTTGTCCAGTAACTATGGAAAATGAGCAGCTGCTCAGATTCACTACAAGTTCAAAGATCTGCAACAGTTTAGTCACTTTGTATAATATAAATGATGTGATTAAAAAGTCTTAATGATGTGATAAAAGGTCTTAATCAGGTTCAGTTTAATTGAGCTAAAGACACAGACGTTTCAATAACTCAACTTTTAAGGTCAACTCTGGCTTCTTTGGGCATTTTATCCTTTTGTTGTCTTTGGTTACTGGGCAACATGTCCAAAGCCCTGGTCAGATATTTGTTAAGGAGGGAAACAGGGCATACCCCACCCCCACCAGCCCCCCAGGGGGTTTACGTTACCTTGGAAGATGCTGTGCAGAAGCTAAAAAATGGGCTCATTGGGCTCATGTGTGTGTGTGTGTGTGTGTGTGTGTGTGTGGGGGGGGTGTTATGAGTGTGGTGCACCAGAGCTCATCAATAAGCCAATAACCCTAACCCTAACTCTAAGACAAAGAGACACATGGAGACATAGAGGACACAAGCTAAAATATAAACAAAATACAGTAAAATTGTGTAGAACTTACACTAAAATGTATTAAAATAGTAGCCTAGCCTAGCCTAGCCTAGCCTAGCCTAGCCTAGCCTAGCAGTGCTATCTCTATTCATTCCATGTATAGGTCTAGTGGTGCTTCATAGTCAGAGGAGGCGGGGCTAAAAGGTTGTCTTTCAAATCCTCTGTATGCAATAGGACGGTACTACAACCAATCAGAGTAATCTTTAGGATGACGTAGTTAGAGCGACTGAAAGTTGACGGAGGAGTCTGGAGAAAGTTAGGAATGACTAAACAAAATGGTGGATTATGGAGCTGAACGACTGTTGTCGCTTCTGTAAAAAGAATTTAAAGATTGTTGATGTTTTCTCACATTCTTCACTCATCTGTGATAAAAATAAATCTACACCTGTTGTTGTTCTTCTTCTATGGTTGTTTACACTTGTTTCTCTACCAATCGTCACAGCATCACTTTGTTAGGCCCGCCCTCTGACTCTATACTTCACTGTGATTGGTCAGTTGGTAGAACATTAAATTTACTGATGCTAGGAGGGGCTAGCATGGCTATCACGGCTAGGCTAGTTTTACTGCACACTTATTAATTAATTCATCCTCTATATTTTTTTATTATTATTCTCAATAGATAACTGCAGAAACCAAAAACCAGTCCTTTTTGTCCTAGTTTATGTCCCTCCTGGTCCTTATTCACAGTTTTTATTAGAAGTCTCTGACTTTCTATCCAGTGTAGTGTTGAACTGGGATAGGATTATAATAGTTGGTGATTTGAACATACATGTTGATAACAACACTGACTCTCTAAGTAATGCATTTAGTGACCTACTAGACGGATTAGGCTTTATCCAAAATGTTAATAAACCAACCCACATTCACAGACATACTCTCCATCTGATCTGAACACTTGGTGTTGAAATTAATGACCTCGTCGTTTTTACCCATAATCCCATACTCTCAGATCACTTTTTAATGACCTTCCAGGTTTTGTTTGAGGATATTTCTACCTCAGTGATTAAAACACAAATGAAAAGGATACTATGTGACCGTGCTGTCTCAAAGTACAAAGAGTTAATTCAGTCACTATTTGTGTCTATGTCATGTGATTATGTAAAGGACACATTTAGTCCCAGTATAAGTGATGAGTTAGTCGATAGTACCATGCTCACACTACAAACTACGTTAGATATAGTTGCCCCCCTGAAGTTAAAAACTACTAAGGTTAGATGAACCTCCCCATGGTACAACGCTGACACTCGCTCCATTAAACAAACAACACCTAAATTAGAGACAATGGAGGCGATCCAACTTAGAAGATTCTCTCAATGCCTGTAAAAATATCTTAATAAAGTATAATCCATCTTTGCGTACAGCCAAAACTAGATATTACTCATCCATAATAGAAGAAAACCAGAATAATCCTAGATTCCTGTTCAGTACTGTAGCCAAACTGACAAACAGACACACCTCCGTGGAACCAGTTATTCCATCCACGCTCCATTCTGATGATTTCCTGCAGTTCTTTAACAATAAAATATCAACTATTAGAGACAAAATAGACACATTTCTCCCAAATATTAGATCAGAAAAAGCAGTGGTTTCAAACCTAGGCCTTTTTATAAATCCCTCTGTAACACTAAATAATTTCACCACTGTAGACCAAACTGATGTCATATCTATTATCATGTCTTCCAAATCATCACCTGCCTCTTAGATCCAATTACAACTAAACTCTTTAAACAGATTCTGCCCCTAATTATTAACACTGTCCTAAATATAATTAACACTTCATTAATTACTGGATATGTGCCACAGTCATTTAAATATGCTGTTATTAAACCAATTCTGAAAAAGCCTACCCTAGATCCTGACATTTTAGCCAATTATAGGCCTATATCTAATTTGTCCTTCCTGTCAAAGGTTTTAGAACGAGTAATAGTTAAACAGCTGTGCCAATTCCTGCAGGATAATAGTTTATTTGAACAGTTTCAGTCTGGCTTTCGTGCCCATCATAGCACTGAAACAGCGTTAGTTAAAGTTACTAATGACTTATTATTAGCCGCTGACATGGGATTAATATGGGTCCTGGTGTTATTAGACCTTAGTGCAGCCTTTGACACCATTGACCACAGTATCTTAGTGCACAGATTAGAATGTGATATAGGTATTAGAGGAGCAGCCCTCTGCTGCTTTAAATCATATTTATCTAATCCATACCAATTTGTTAACGTTAATCAACAATCATCGCAGTCCTCCAGAGTTAATTATGGCGTTCCTCAAGGGTCAGTCCTTGGGCCTATTTTGTTTACACTATATATGCTCCCTTTAGGTAACATCATTAGAAATCATGGAATTAATTTTCATTGTTATGCAGATGACACACAGCTATATTTATCGATTAAACCTGATCAGACCAGACAAATAGATAAACTAAGTACATGTGTCCAAGACATAAAGACTGGGATGAGTGACAATTATCTTTTATTGAACCCTGAAAAAACTGAAGTCGTTATAATTGGTCCTAAAAATGCCACAGACTCCCTACCTGACCACATAGTTACTGTAGACAACTTAAGTGTAACACCCAGTGACACAGTTAAAAATTTAGGAGTTTTATTTGATCCAGATCTTTCATTCAAAGGGTCAGAGGTCAGGGCACATTAACCAAACTTGCAGAACAGCCTTCTTTCACCTGCGCAACATTAGCCAAAATTAGGAATATTCTGTCTAAAACGACTGCAGAAAAATTAATTCATGCATTTGTTACATCACGATTAGATTATTGTAACTCCTTACTTGTAGCGTGTCCTAAATATTCCCTAAAAAGCTTCAACTGGTTCAAAATGCAGCAGCAAGATTATTAACAGGATCAAATAGAAGAGAACACATCACCCCTGTGCTCCAAACCCTGACCCCTGACCCCTCAACCTATCACCCCTGACCCCTAACCCTATCACCCCTGTACTCCAAACCCTTCATTGGCTACCAGTTGAGTCTAGAATTGAATTTAAAATCCTCCTCCTTACATATAAAACCATTAATGGTATGGGTTAGGGTTAGGGGTCAGAGGTCAGGGGTTAATTGTATGGGCCCCTCTTATCTTAAAGATGATCTGGTTCCGTACCAACCCAATAGAACCCTTCGTTCTCAGAATGCAGGTTTATTGAAAGTTCCTAGGGTTTCTAAAAGTACAGTAGGAGCTAGAGCCTTTAGTTACCATGGTTACTGTCTGATGGAGCTAGAGCCTTTAGTTATCAGGCCCCTGTCTTATGGAAACATCTTCCCTTTAATATTAAAGATGCCGACACAGTCTCTACATTTAAAATTACGCTTAAAACATTCCTGTTCAAGAAAGACTATGGTCAGGTTAGTTAAAAAATGATGTGGTGTATGAGTCACAGTTCAGTCTAGGCTGCCCTAGGAGTTAGAATGCTGGGGGAAGTACAGACACTGAGTTCTTTCTTCTCTTTCTCTCTCTCACACCTGTTTCTGTCATTTTTATAACCTATCTTTCATACCAAGTCTGTTCATGACTAGTCACCTGGTGTGTGTCCCCCCCCCAGGGGGGAGTGGTGGCTCTCCTGACAGTGTCTGCACGGGAGCCATGGACGACAGGATCTGCAGTTTCTCGCCTGTGCCGACCTGTGACCCCGGACCACCTGTCCGCCTGTCTGGACCAGCCCCCCTTCCTGCATTTATACATGGACGTTCATCTATAGTCTGTCCGTCCATGGGAGTGGATCTGTCCTTCAATGTGGTTCTCCTCGAGATTTCTTCTTTTTCCCACTGGGTTTTTTCTTGCCGAGAAGGAGGGTCTAAGGACAGGGGGAGGGTCTAAGGACAGGGGGAGGGTCTAAGGACAGGGTATGCTTGGGACTTTTTTCATGTATATCTGTAGTTGATTGTGTTTTTGTAAAGCCCTTTGAGACGACTTTGTTGTAATTTTGGGCTTTATAAATAAAATTGAATTGAATTGAATAAGAGTACAGGCATCATAGGCCTACATGTGATTGTTTTTCAATATAAAATTGTTAATGATTAACTGATTATTAATTAATAATTCTCCCAACAATCAACAAAGAAAACTTCATGGAAGGCCAATCCCTAGTTCCTGTAAATATGTGTTTTGCTGCTGCCTGTCTTCGCCAGGACTGTCTTATAAAGGAGGTTCTTAATGTCAATGGGATATTTCCTGGTTAAATATAAATAAAACAAACAGTGATAATGTACAACAGTGGTTCTCAAATGGAGGTACGTGTACCCCTGGGGGTATGTGGAGGTACTGCAGTGAGTACATGAAACTTTTCAAAACTATTTAAAAAAAATAAGTACTGTACTTTCCGCACTATAAGGTGCATTAAGTGAAGCCCAAATGATCAGATAAAAACTGATATAAGTTTGGCTTTCATAAAACAGACAGTGATTTTACACTCTTCCTCTTTTTTCTTCCAAAAATGTTTTGTCCATGTCAGGGGGAACTGGACTAACAATATGTTTGTAAGGAGGAACATGGGTGGAAACAGTTTGACACCCAGTGGTGTAGAAAACACAGCAGTGGTGCAAACACATCCATCATCCACTGGAAAAAACAACACACAAACACAGTTCACAATCAACCATCACATGTTTTCATTTACACAAATAATCAATCAGTATCAGCACATTATTGGTTCCAGTCAAACCAAACCCCAATAACAGGCTTTTTCAATAAAACTATTTTCCATTTTTAAGACTAACTTCCACATCAAAATCAGATTGAATTGATTGATTCCTTTTTTTTATCGTGTTTCTACTAATTTTCTGACCATTTGAGGGTTGAAGGATATTGACTTTTATACATGGTTTGTCTGGACTGACACCGTCATTCATGATGACGAGAATAAAAATAAAACAAGGCAGTCACAGACAGCACACCTCCACAAAGGGTTATAGGTGTTGACCCATCTGATGTCTGAAGGTTAGGGTCAGGGGTCAAAGGTTAGGGTTATCGATGTTGACCCATCTGATGTGTGAAAGTTGGGGTCAAGGGTCAACGGTTAGGGACAGACCATGTGAATGAATTATGGTAAAAACAAACTAAAGTGTAAACTATTGTGAAAACAAATTACAAATTGTTTATATTTACTTTCACTGACAGCCTTGTTTCGTTCCATTGTGTGTTAATAATTATAAATATTAATTATTATTAATAACTGATACATAAACCGGTGTAACGATACACAAAAATAATACACCTTGGTTTTGAAGTCACGGTTCAGTTCATTTTCGGTACAGTACCCTTCTTCAGCAAAGTAATTATTAAACAGTAAATAATTCCAAGTGTTGTCTGGTACCAGTAAGTTAAATGATATATTTTTAAGCGATTAACTAAATGTTGAAATTAAAAATAATTCTTTCCTTTTCAACAGTAAAAAAAACAACTTAAAAGGTGTCATTCCTTTTGGAATTTGATTGGTCAGATGTTGCGTGATTTGTCCCCTCTACTGTCTGTGTGGTGTGTCCCCTCTACTGTCTGTGTGGTGTGTCCCCTCTACTGTCTGTGTGATTTGTCCCCTCTACTGTCTGTGTGATTTGTCCCCTCTACTGTCTGTGTGGTGTGTCCCCTCTACTGTCTGTGTGGTGTGTCCCCTCTACTGTCTGTGTGGTGTGTCCCCTCTACTGTCTGTGTGGTCTGTCCCTTCTACTGTCTGTGTGGTGTGTCCCCTCTACTGTCTGTGTGGTCTGTCCCCTCTACTGTCTGTGTGGTGTGTCCCCTCTACTGTCTGTGTGGTCTGTCCCTTCTACTGTCTGTGTGGTGTGTCCCCTCTACTGTCTGTGTGGTCTGTCCCCTCTACTGTCTGTGTGGTGTGTCCCCTCTACTGTCTGTGTGGTCTGTCCCTTCTACTGTCTGTGTGGTGTGTCCCCTCTACTGTCTGTGTGGTCTGTCCCTTCTACTGTCTGTGTGGTGTGTCCCCTCTACTGTCTGTGTGGTCTGTCCCTTCTACTGTCTGTGTGATTTGTCCCCTCTACTGTCTGTGTGGTGTGTCCCCTCTACTGTCTGTGTAGTGTGTCCCCTCTACTGTCTGTGTGATGTGTCCCCTTTATTGTCTGTGTGGTGTGTGTGATGTGTCCCCTTTATTGTCTGTGTGGTGTGTCCCCTCTACAGACAGTAGAGGGGACACACCAACACTAGGCCAACACTACAGTGTTACACTGAGCCACTACACTGTGGCTCAGTTGGTAGAGTGGGTCGCCCAATGACCAAGAGTTTGGCGGTTTGCAACCCAGCTCTGGCTGTCCACATGTTGAAGTGTCCTTGGGCAAGACACTGAACCCTGAGTTAGTCTCTCAGTAGGACTGACAGAACCTTAGAAACCAAGTGGTGTATCAGTGTGTGTGAATGTGAAGCTAATGTAAAACGCTTTGAACACCATGAAGGTGGAAAAGTGCAATATAAGTGGAGACCATTTACCATTTTACACTAGACTAACACAAGACCAACGCTAGGATAACACTAGTACAACACAAGGTGAACAAACAACCAACACGAGACCAACACTAGGACGACACTAGACCAGCACTAGGCCAACACTAGACCAACAGTAGAACAACACTAGGCCAAAAGTAGGACAACACTAGGACAATATTAGGCTAACACTAGGACAACACTAAGGCAATACTATACAAACACTAGAATAACACTAGACCAACAATAGACCAACACATGGACAACACTAGGCCAACAATAGAGCAACACTAGGACACAACTAGGACAACACGAGGGCAACACTAGAACATCATTAGGCTAACACTAGGCCAACATTAGGATAACACTAGGACAACACTAAGCCAACACCAGGACAACAGTAGTACACCACTAGGACAACACTAGGCCAACAGTAGGACAACACTAGGACAATATTAAGCTAACACTAGGCCAACACAAGGACAACACTAGGACAACATTAGGCTAACACTAGGACAACACTAGACCAACACGAGAGCAACACTAGGACACAACAAGGACAACACTAGGGCAACACTAGAACATCATTAGGCTAACACTAGGTCAACAATAGACCAACACTGAGTCAACACTAGGCCAACATAAGGATAACACTAGGACAACACTAAGCCAACACTACACCAACACTAGGACAACAGTCGTACACCACTAGGACAACACTAGGCCAACACAAGACCAACACTAGGCCGACACAAGACCAACACTAGGCCAACACAAGACCAACACTAGGCCAACATTAGGGCAACACTAGGACAACACTAGAACAACATTAGACCACATATCCAAGTGTCCTTGGGCAAGACACTGAACCCTGACTTAGTCTTACACGAGGACTGAAAGAACCTTAGAAACCTACTGGTGTATGAGTGTGTGTGTGAATGTGTGAATGTGAAGCTAATGTAAAGTGCTTTGAGTACCATGAAGGTGGAACACAACTATAGAAGTGCAGAACATTTACCATTTTACACCAACACTCGACCAACACTAGGCCAACACTAAGCAAACACTGCACCAACACAAGGCAAACAATAGGCCAACACTAGGCCAACACTAAGCAAACAATGCACCAACACAAGGCAAACAATAGGCCAACATTAGGCCAACACTATACCAATACTATGGCAACAATAGGCCAACACCAGATCAACACTAGTACGACACTTTACCAGCACTCGGCCAACACTAGACCAACACTAGGATAACATTACGCCAACACTAGGCCAACACTAGGCCAACACTAGGCCAAAACTCCACCAACACAAGGCAAACACTAGACCAACACAAGGACAGCACAAGTACAACACAAGGTGAACACTCGACCAACACTAGGACAACACTAGTACACCACTAGGACAACACTAGACCAACACTAGACCAACATTAGGCCAACACTAGGTAAACAGTATGACAACTCTAGGTCAACACTGGGACATCATTAGGCTAACACAAGGACAACACTAGGCCAACCCTAGGACAACACTATGCCAACACTAGGCCAACACTAGACCAACACTAGGACAACACTAGGGCAATATTAGGCCAACACTAGGATAACACTAGGCTAACACTAGGACAATATTAGGCTAACACTAAGCCAACACTCGGACAACATTAGGCTAACACTACGACAACACAAGGCCAACATTAGGTTAACAATAGAACAACACTAGGTCAACACCAGGCCAACATTAGGCCAACTTTAGGCCAACACTAGGCAAACAGTAGGACAACACTAGGCCAACACTAGGACATTAGGCCAACAGTAGAACAACACTGGGCCAACACTGGGCCAACAGTCACAATAACTATAAACCTTGTTGAGTTGGAACACGGAAAAAAACAGACTGATTCTGATTAATCAAACTTTTAAAGAGTCTAAATTATCAGACAAAAAGTCTAAATTCCCAGTCACTAAACACTAACAGATTTAATCCATGTATCAGTTTCACTGTCAGTAAATTAAACTCTTTTCAGTTCACCTTATAGTCCAGAAAATACAGTATCTTAATATTCTATTTCTGTGGGACTTGGCGCCACCAAGACATCTGGTGCCCGAGGCGACCGCCGAGTCTGACTATGACAAACACTGACCCTGGACACAACGCCCCTGCCTCCAACAACCAATAATGGAAACACAAACTGTAAATACACTTTGTCAAACTTTTAGGAAAATCGCTATTGTTTTCTGAAAAACTGTAATGGAAACACAGCTGACTGCCTTGTTTGGGTTTGTTGTTTTTTTGCACATGCAGTGATTGAATCCATACCCGCAAACTGATGTGGACATAGAAGAGCCAGCACAAAACACACAAACACGGAGTGAGCAGAGGCAGATCGACTGCAGAGGAAACCCTCCCCTTCAGCCCAATGAGTAGAACAGATCTAGGTCAAAGCTGATTAATGTTTCCACAGTTCCTGAGAGGATTCTGGTCAGGTGGCAATGATGGCAATGATGGCAACGATGACTGCTATGACTAGGGATGGGTATCGAGAACCGGTTCTAATTAGGTATCAGTGCCATCTGCTTCGGTGCCGCCCCGGTTCATAGCCATAGAAGCAATTCATTGGGTTGTCCCTTCCAAAGATGGCTGCCAACACGCATGTTGCTGACTTTCACTTGAGGTTTCCACCCTAACTATCGAAGAAACACGTGCATCTTGTAAACAAATTGCCGACATGTCCAAGACAAGACCACAACATGCCAAAGGGAAAAACTTCGAAAGTGTGGCTCCATTTCAGTCGCGAAGACAGTGACAATGCCACCTGCAACAAATGCCTGAAAAGTATTTCTTGTAAAGGGGGAAACAAATCTAATTTAATGAAGCCTTTGATTTGCCACAGAATAAACTTGAGAGCGGAGAGCTGTACAGTCTGAGTGTTTACAGCAGACCCCCACTGCTACGCCTGACAGCCATCATGACGACGCTACGCTAAATATTTGGAGCACTGACCATGACAGCCATTCAGGTAGGTAAGCTAGTAGCCTAAATAAAATAAGAAATAAAGTTAGATGGAAACGTTACCATTTGTTTTTGTTTAGGTGTTTTTAAGTGATGGAAAATGGTTTTGGAAGCTGGTAATCCAAATGTTATATTTTGTTAGAATTTGCGTGTGTGCTGCAACTTAGAAAGAAAGAATGAAATTAAATTAAGAAAATAAATAGATTATTTGACACTATAATGACACTGAATTGATTATAATGCTTGCATTAATATAAGTAGAGCACTCCAATGCTTATCTTTAGTGCCAACACATATTTGTGGATTTATACAGTTGCATCAGTATCGCTGAGCGACGCAACGACTCCCTTCACATTGGCAAAAAGTGCCAATTTGCCGAAAGATAAGGTGGAGGAAATCCATAGAGCTGTGACCAGGTTTGTAGTCAAGGGACTGCAATCTTTCTCTACTGTACAATCACCATGGTTCAGGTGAATACACAAAACGCAAAGTGTAAAAAAATGTGTAGAATTGTGAATACTCAGCTGTAGTGAATACACTGTTGATTTTATAATAAATTGCATTATACAAATTTACTACTAATTTCATCTTTATTTTCATAAAGTTAAAATAAATAATGCATATTACTAATTTCATGATTATTTCTTATTATAATGTTAAAATAAATTACTGATAATTTCATGATTATTATGTTATCCTATTTAAATATATATTATCCTGTGTGTATGTGAAATTAATTGAGTATAGCATTTGCACTAAATATTGTATTATTATTATTTTTTTAACAGAGAATTGACCACAGCCCTTAATCATCGCTACCGACCACCATCCAGGGATGATCTTTCCAATAGGCTTATTCCTGCTTGGTACTCTATTGAAAAAGCAAATCTAATTCAGGAGTTAGCTCAGGTGCAAAAAGTGACTATCACATGTAATGGGTGGACCAGTATTGCAAAACTGAAAGACTGAATATGCTTATGCTTCATGAGCAAAAAAAGTTCAATGCTGGTACTAAAAGTATGTGAATACTTAATTATTTTTTTACACTTAATTTATAGTTTTGTTTTTTGCTTGTAGCAATAAAAAAACGGGAACAATTTTTTTAAGTATCGGTTCTGGTATTGTTTAGGTATCAGTATTGTACAAAAAGTACCGGCTAGGTACCGGTATCAGAAAAAGCCCTAACGATATGACTGCTATGACTGTGACTGAGATGACTGTGATGACTGTGATGACTGTGATGACAGATGACTGCGATGACAGATGACTGCGATGACAGATGACTGAGATGACTGAGATGACTGTGATGACTGCGATGACTGCGATGACTGCTATGACTGCTATGACTGAGATGACTGAGATGACTGAGATGACTGTGATGACTGCGATGACTGCTATGACTGCGATGACTGCTATGACTGAGATGACTGTGATGACTGCTATGACTGCTATGACTGCTATGACTGCTATGACTGCGATGACTGCTATGACTGCTATGACTGAGATGACTGTGATGACTGCGATGACTGCTATGACTGCTATGACTGAGATGACTGTGATGACTGCGATGACTGCGATGACTGCGATGACTGAGATGACTGCGATGACTGCGATGACTGCGATGACTGCTATGACTGCTATGACTGAGATGACTGAGATGACTGCGATGACTGCTATGACTGAGATGACTGAGATGACTGCGATGACTGAGATGACTGAGATGACTGCTATGACTGCTATGACTGAGATGACTGAGATGACTGCGATGACTGAGATGACTGAGATGACTGCTATGACTGAGATGACTGAGATGACTGAGATGACTGAGATGACTGAGATGACTGCTATGACTGCTATGACTGAGATGACTGCAATGACTGAGATGACTGCTATGACTGCTATGACTGCTATGACTGCTATGACTGAGATGACTGCGATGACTGAGATGACTGAGATGACTGCTATGACTGAGATGACTGAGATGACTGCGATGACTGAGATGACTGAGATGACTGCTATGACTGCTATGACTGAGATGACTGCGATGACTGAGATGACTGCTATGACTGAGATGACTGCGATGACTGAGATGACTGCTATGACTGAGATGACTGCGATGACTGAGATGACTGCTATGACTGAGATGACTGAGATGACTGCTATGACTGCTATGACTGAGATGACTGAGATGACTGCGATGACTGAGATGACTGCTCTGACTGAGATGACTGCTATGACTGCTATGACTGCTATGACTGAGATGACTGCGATGACTGAGATGACTGCTATGACTGAGATGACTGAGATGACTGCGATGACTGCTATGACTGCTATGACTGAGATGACTGCGATGACTGAGATGACTGCTATGACTGAGATGACTGCTATGACTGAGATGACTGCGATGACTGAGATGACTGCTATGACTGAGATGACTGCTATGACTGCTATGACTGCTATGACTGCGATGACTGAGATGACTGCGATGACTGCGATGACTGAGATGACTGCGATGACTGCTATGACTGCTATGACTGCGATGACTGAGATGACTGCTATGACTGCGATGACTGAGATGACTGCGATGACTGCTATGACTGCTATGACTGCTATGACTGCGATGACTGAGATGACTGAGATGACTGAGATGACTGCTATGACTGCTATGACTGCTATGACTGCTATGACTGAGATGACTGCGATGACTGAGATGACTGAGATGACTGCTATGACTGAGATGACTGAGATGACTGCGATGACTGAGATGACTGAGATGACTGCTATGACTGCTATGACTGAGATGACTGCGATGACTGAGATGACTGCTATGACTGAGATGACTGCGATGACTGAGATGACTGCTATGACTGAGATGACTGCGATGACTGAGATGACTGCTATGACTGAGATGACTGAGATGACTGCTATGACTGCTATGACTGAGATGACTGAGATGACTGCGATGACTGAGATGACTGCTCTGACTGAGATGACTGCTATGACTGCTATGACTGCTATGACTGAGATGACTGCGATGACTGAGATGACTGCTATGACTGAGATGACTGAGATGACTGCGATGACTGCTATGACTGCTATGACTGAGATGACTGCGATGACTGAGATGACTGCTATGACTGAGATGACTGCTATGACTGAGATGACTGCGATGACTGAGATGACTGCTATGACTGAGATGACTGCTATGACTGCTATGACTGCTATGACTGCGATGACTGAGATGACTGCGATGACTGCGATGACTGAGATGACTGCGATGACTGCTATGACTGCTATGACTGCGATGACTGAGATGACTGCTATGACTGCGATGACTGAGATGACTGCGATGACTGCTATGACTGCTATGACTGCTATGACTGCGATGACTGAGATGACTGCGATGACTGCGATGACTGAGATGACTGCGATGACTGAGATGACTGCTATGACTGCTATGACTGCGATGACTGAGATGACTGAGATGACTGAGAGGACTGCGATGACTGCGATGACTGAGATGACTGCGATGACTGCGATGACTGAGATGACTGCGATGACTGCGATGACTGCGATGACTGCGATGACTGCGATGACTGAGATGACTGAGATGACTGCTATGACTGCGATGACTGCTATGACTGCTATGACTGCTATGACTGCTATGACTGCTATGACTGCTATGACTGAGATGACTGCGATGACTGCGATGACTGCGATGACTGCTATGACTGCGATGACTGCGATGACTGCTATGACTGCTATGACTGAGATGACTGCGATGACTGCTATGACTGCTATGACTGCGATGACTGAGATGACTGCTATGACTGAGATGACTGAGATGACTGCTATGACTGAGATGACTGCTATGACTGAGATGACTGCTATGACTGCTATAACTGCTATGACTGCTATGACTGCTATGACTGCTATGACTGCGATGACTGCTATGACTGCTATGACTGCGATGACTGAGATGACTGCGATGACTGCGATGACTGCGATGACTGCTATGACTGCGATGACTGCGATGACTGCTATGACTGCTATGACTGAGATGACTGCGATGACTGCTATGACTGCTATGACTGCTATGACTGAGATGACTGAGATGACTGCTATGACTGCTATGACTGAGATGACTGCTATGACTGCGATGACTGCTATGACTGAGATGACTGCTATGACTGCGATGACTGCTATGACTGCGATGACTGCGATGACTGCTATGACTAAGATGACTGCTATGACTGCGATGACTGCTATGACTGAGATGACTGCTATGACTGCGATGACTGCGATGACTGCGATGACTGCTATGACTAAGATGACTGCTATGACTGCGATGACTGCTATGACTGAGATGACTGCTATGACTGCGATGACTGCTATGACTGCGATGACTGCTATGACTAAGATGACTGCTATGACTGCGATGACTGCTATGACTGAGATGACTGCTATGACTGCTATGACTGCTATGACTGCTATGACTGCTATGACTGCTATGACTGAGATGACTGCTATGACTGCTATGACTGAGATGACTGAGATGACTGCTATGACTGAGATGACTGCTATGACTGCTATGACTGAGATGACTGAGATGACTGCGATGACTGAGATGACTGCGATGACTGAGATGACTGCTATGACTGCTATGACTGAGATGACTGAGATGACTGAGATGACTGCTATGACTGAGATGACTGCTATGACTGCTATGACTGAGATGACTGAGATGACTGCGATGACTGAGATGACTGCTATGACTGCTATGACTGAGATGACTGAGATGACTGCTATGACTGAGATGACTGCTATGACTGCTATGACTGAGATGACTGAGATGACTGCGATGACTGAGATGACTGCGATGACTGCTATGACTGAGATGACTGCTATGACTGAGATGACTGCTATGACTGCTATGACTGCTATGACTGCGATGACTGCTATGACTAAGATGACTGCTATGACTGCGATGACTGAGATGACTGCTATGACTGCGATGACTGCTATGACTGAGATGACTGCTATGACTGCGATGACTGCTATGACTGCGATGACTGCTATGACTGAGATGACTGCTATGACTGCGATGACTGAGATGACTGCGATGACTGAGATGACTGAGATGACTGCTATGACTGCGATGACTGCTATGACTGCTATGACTGAGATGACTGAGATGACTGCTATGACTGAGATGACTGAGATGACTGCTATGACTGCTATGACTGAGATGACTGCTATGACTGCTATGACTGAGATGACTGAGATGACTGCTATGACTGCGATGACTGCTATGACTGCTATGACTGAGATGACTGAGATGACTGCTATGACTGCTATGACTGAGATGACTGAGATGACTGAGATGACTGCGATGACTGAGATGACTGCTATGACTGCTATGACTGAGATGACTGAGATGACTGCTATGACTGCGATGACTGCTATGACTGCTATGACTGCTATGACTGCTATGACTGCTATGACTGCTATGACTGAGATGACTGCTATGACTGCTATGACTGAGATGACTGAGATGACTGCGATGACTGAGATGACTGCGATGACTGAGATGACTGCGATGACTGCTATGACTGAGATGACTGAGATGACTGCGATGACTGAGATGACTGCGATGACTGAGATGACTGCGATGACTGCTATGACTGAGATGACTGCTATGACTGAGATGACTGCGATGACTGCTATGACTGAGATGACTGCTATGACTGAGATGACTGCTATGACTGCTATGACTGCTATGACTGAGATGACTGCTATGACTGAGATGACTGCGATGACTGCTATGACTGAGATGACTGCTATGACTGAGATGACTGCTATGACTGCTATGACTGCTATGACTGCTATGACTGAGATGACTGCTATGACTGAGATGACTGCTATGACTGAGATGACTGCTATGACTGAGATGACTGCGATGACTGCTATGACTGAGATGACTGCTATGACTGCTATGACTGCTATGACTGCTATGACTGCTATGACTGAGATGACTGCTATGACTGCTATGACTGAGATGACTGAGATGACTGCTATGACTGAGATGACTGAGATGACTGCGATGACTGCGATGACTGCGATGACTGAGATGACTGCGATGACTGCTATGACTGAGATGACTGCTATGACTGCTATGACTGCTATGACTGAGATGACTGAGATGACTGCGATGACTGAGATGACTGCGATGACTGCTATGACTGAGATGACTGAGATGACTGAGATGACTGCGATGACTGCCATGACTGCGATGACTGCTATGACTGCGATGACTGCTATGACTGCGATGACTGCTATGACTGCGATGACTGCTATGACTGAGATGACTGCTATGACTGCGATGACTGCTATGACTGCGATGACTGCTATGACTGCTATGACTGCTATGACTGAGATGACTGAGATGACTGCGATGACTGAGATGACTGCGATGACTGAGATGACTGCGATGACTGCTATGACTGCTATGACTGAGATGACTGCGATGACTGCTATGACTGAGATGACTGAGATGACTGCGATGACTGCGATGACTGCGATGACTGCGATGACTGCGATGACTGAGATGACTGCGATGACTGCGATGACTGCGATGACTGCGATGACTGCGATGACTGCGATGACTGAGATGACTGATATGACTGATATGACTGATATGACTGTGACTTTTATGCTCATGAAATATGCTATATAAATAAAGTTCATGATTTATCATTATTATTATTACTATTGTTATTATTACTATGTATATAGACTAAAGGACGAGGCATGAAGGAAGGGGCTGAAATTGTTGGACTCACTGGTGGGTTGATGTTATGTGTGTGACCTGTACAAAACTGTACAACACTACTGCCAACACCTGTGTATTAATACACCTATATGTGTTCATGGAATGGGTCCTTTATCATGTCAATCACTGATGAATGATTCCACAGGTTTGTACACTCCAATACACACTCCCATACACACTCCAATACACACTCTCATACACACTCCCATAGACACTCCCATACACACTCCCATAGACACTACCATAGACACTCCCATACACACTCCAATACACACTCTCATACACACTCCCATAGACACTCCCATACACACTCCCATACACACTACCATAGACACTTCCATACACACTCCCATAGACACTACCATAGACACTTCCATACACACTCCCATAGACACTCCCATACACACACCCATAGACACTACCATAGACACTCCCATAGACACTACCATACACACTCCCATAGACACTACCATAGACACTACCATAGACACACCCATAGACACTACCATAGACACACCCATAGACACTACCATAGAAACTCCCATACACACTCCCATAGACACTCCCATACACACTCCCATAGACACTACCATAGACACTCCCATACACACTCCCATAGACACTCCCATAGACACTCCCATAGACACTACCATAGACACTCCCATACACACTCCCATAGACACTACCATAGACACTCCCATACACACACCCATAGACACTACCATAGACACTACCATAGACACTCCCATACACACACACCCATAGACACTCGCATACACACACCCATAGACACTACCATAGACACTCCCATACACACTCCCATAGACACTACCATAGACACTCCCATACACACTCCCATAGACACTACCATAGACACTCCCATACACACTCCCATAGACACTCCCATACATGCACCCATAGACACTCCCATACACACACCCATAGACACTACCATAGACACTCCCATACACACTCCAATACACACTCTCATACACACTCCCATAGACACTCCCATACACACTCCCATACACACTACCATAGACACTTCCATACACACTCCAATACACACTCTCATACACACTCCCATACACACTCCCATACACACTCCCATACACACTACCATAGACACTCCCATACACACTCCAATACACACTCCAATACACACTCTCATACACACTCCCATAGACACTCCCATACACACTCCCATACACACTACCATAGACACTTCCATACACACTACCATAGACACTTCCATACACACTCCCATAGACACTACCATAGACACTTCCATACACACTCCCATAGACACTCCCATACACACACCCATAGACACTACCATAGACACTCCCATAGACACTACCATACACACTCCCATAGACACTACCATAGACACTCCCATAGACACTCCCATAGACACTCCCATAGACACTACCATAGACACTACCATAGACACTCCCATACACACACACCCATAGACACTCGCATACACACACCCATAGACACTACCATAGACACTCCCATACACACTCCCATAGACACTACCATAGACACTCCCATACACACTCCCATAGACACTACCATAGACACTCCCATACACACTCCCATAGACACTCCCATACATGCACCCATAGACACTCCCATACACACACCCATAGACACTCCCATACACACACCCATAGACACTACCATAGACACTCCCATACACACACCCATAGACACTACCATAGACACTCCCATACACACACCCATAGACACTCCCATACACACACCCATAGACACTCCCATACACACACCCATAGACACTACCATAGACACACCCATAGACACTACCATAGACACACCCATAGACACTACCATAGAAACTCCCATACACACTCCCATACACACTACCATAGACACTTCCATACACACTCCCATAGACACTACCATAGACACTTCCATACACACTCCCATAGACACTCCCATACACACACCCATAGACACTACCATAGACACTCCCATAGACACTACCATACACACTCCCATAGACACTACCATAGACACTACCATAGACACACCCATAGACACTACCATAGACACACCCATAGACACTACCATAGAAACTCCCATACACACTCCCATAGACACTCCCATACACACTCCCATAGACACTACCATAGACACTCCCATACACACTCCCATAGACACTCCCATAGACACTCCCATAGACACTACCATAGACACTCCCATACACACTCCCATAGACACTACCATAGACACTCCCATACACACACCCATAGACACTACCATAGACACTACCATAGACACTCCCATACACACACACCCATAGACACTCGCATACACACACCCATAGACACTACCATAGACACTCCCATACACACTCCCATAGACACTACCATAGACACTCCCATACACACTCCCATAGACACTACCATAGACACTCCCATACACACTCCCATAGACACTCCCATACATGCACCCATAGACACTCCCATACACACACCCATAGACACTACCATAGACACTCCCATACACACTCCAATACACACTCTCATACACACTCCCATAGACACTCCCATACACACTCCCATACACACTACCATAGACACTTCCATACACACTCCAATACACACTCTCATACACACTCCCATACACACTCCCATACACACTCCCATACACACTACCATAGACACTCCCATACACACTCCAATACACACTCTCATACACACTCCCATAGACACTCCCATACACACTCCCATACACACTACCATAGACACTTCCATACACACTCCCATAGACACTACCATAGACACTTCCATACACACTCCCATAGACACTCCCATACACACACCCATAGACACTACCATAGACACTCCCATAGACACTACCATACACACTCCCATAGACACTACCATAGACACTCCCATAGACACTCCCATAGACACTCCCATAGACACTACCATAGACACTACCATAGACACTCCCATACACACACACCCATAGACACTCGCATACACACACCCATAGACACTACCATAGACACTCCCATACACACTCCCATAGACACTACCATAGACACTCCCATACACACTCCCATAGACACTACCATAGACACTCCCATACACACTCCCATAGACACTCCCATACATGCACCCATAGACACTCCCATACACACACCCATAGACACTCCCATACACACACCCATAGACACTACCATAGACACTCCCATACACACACCCATAGACACTACCATAGACACTCCCATACACACACCCATAGACACTCCCATACACACACCCATAGACACTACCATAGACACACCCATAGACACTACCATAGACACACCCATAGACACTACCATAGAAACTCCCATACACACTCCCATAGACACTCCCATACACACTCCCATAGACACTACCATAGACACTCCCATACACACTCCCATAGACACTCCCATACACACACCCATAGACACTACCGTAGACACTCCCATACACACACCCATAGACACTACCATAGACACTCCCATACACACACCCATAGACACTACCATAGACACTCCCATAAACACACCCATAGACACTACCATAGACACTCCCATACACACTCCCATAGACACTCCCATACACACACCCATAGACACTACCATAGACACTCCCATAGACACTCCCATACACACACCCATAGACACTGCCATAGACACTCCCATACACACACCCATAGACACTACCATAGACACTCCCATACACACTCCCATAGACACTACCATAGACACACCCACAGACACTACCATAGACACTCCAATACACACGGCTGCTTGCTATAGCAACGCAGCAACACCAGGGGGACGTTTCCGGTGTGTCAACGTGTCGCGCAGCAGTAATGAAAGAGCGCACATATACTGCAATAATACTGCAATAATACTGCGATGACTGCGATATACTGCGATGGCTGCAATATACTGCGATATACTGCAATATACTTCAATATACTGCGATATACTGCAATATACTGCGATGAACTGTGAGGACTGTTCACTCTCCATGAAAATACTAATGCACTTGATGACTAAAAACCAACCATACTCTGTACTGTAAACGCTGTCACTGGAATCTCATTAAACACACTGTGGATAGAGGACATTTGCATCTACACACCAAACTGTTCTTTGTGGCAGCTGTTCTGTCAACACTGGAGGCTTTTAAATGTGTGTGTGTGTGTGTTTACTGTACATGCCTGTGTTTATGTGTGTGTGTGTGAGAGAGGGAGAGAGAGAGAGAGCAGTTAGCCTAGCATATTAGCATTAACATTAAAACCCTGCATGTACATGCTCAGCTGTGTGTGGATAAAAGGGGTTTGTTTTTTATCCGCCAAATGTCACTGTGTTTATGGAATTATGCCGCTTATTAGGAGGCAGTGGTTCAGTAAATCTGTTAAAAAGACAAGGCCCAGTTAAAGGTCTCCATTGAAAGTGTGATAAGAATTAATAAAGTAGAAAGATTTTTTTTTAAAAAAGGCTTTAGCTGCTGGCTAAAGTTTGGCTAGCAGACTATCATAATCATAACGGATAAAAACATAATTTATCAAGGAGACAATAACAGTTGGAAACCTCCCCGAAGTTGGTGACATTTTGGGTGGTTGAACGTTTAACCTCGGCGCTTTCCAACCCAGCGTTTGTTCAAACGAGGGATAAATAATAAATGTAGAGGCTGTAGACGCTTTTAGTTGAACCTGTGAGACGACACGGGTGCTATTTGTTAGATAGCATTAGCTTAGCATTAGCGGCTATGCTAGTTAGCTCGGGCTTTAGCAGCGGGGCTCCACGGGATGAGAAAAACTCCGCTACCCGCTCCCCTCTCTCAAAGCCCCGGACCACAGGGCGTTCCTCGGGCCCCACACCCACATTCACACCACCCTGGACCCGCCCCGGTGTATCCGCGAACACAACAGCCTTACCTGGGAACGCAGCTCGGGGATGATCGGTCTATCTCCCAGGTGGCGAAGAGGTTCATAGGCACGGGCATGGAGCCGGAGCCAGAGCCAGAGCCCAGGACGACAGCCCCGGCTAGCGCTCCAGTCGGGAGGCTCGTTGGTGCCGGTCCGCCTCCGCCGCTGCTAGGGTTCAGGAAAGCGGGCCGGACGCCTCCTCTGTCTACAGCCGCCGCCATCATCACCTCCACTGCCTGGGGAGCAGCTCTAGCTAAGTGTGGGACGAACGCCGGAGTGTTGTCCGCCTGCTCCTGCTCCAGCTCTGCCACACTCCCTGCTCCGACACCCCGACCCGAGATGCTCAGGGAAGGGAGGGAGAGGGAGAGGAGGGAGGGGTACGGAGAGGCTGATAGGGGGAAACACGGCCCAGCTTTTAGGGTGGGACACAAAACACACCAGCACCAGAAGGACTGTAAAATACACACATGTAGTACTAGAATATACAACAGAATGTAAAATACACACATGCAGTACTAGAATATACAACATACTGTAAAATACACACATGTAGTACTAGAATATACAACATACTGTAAAATACACACATGTAGTACTAGAATATACAACAGAATGTAAAATACACACATGCAGTACTAGAATATACAACATACTGTTTAATACACACATGTAGTACTAGAATATACAACATACTGTAAAATACACACATGTAGTACTAGAATATACAACATACTGTAAAATACACACATGTAGTACTAGAATATACAACATACTGTGAAATACACACATGTAGTACTAGAATATACAACATACTGTAAAATACACACATGTAGTACTAGAATATACAACATACTGTTTAATACACACATGTAGTACTAGAATATACAACATACTGTTTAATACACACATGTAGTACTAGAATATACAACATACTGTTTAATACACACATGTAGTACTAGAATATACAACATACTGTAAAATACACACATGTAGTACTAGAATATACAACATACTGTTTAATACACACATGTAGTACTAGAATATACAACATACTGTAAAATACACACATGTAGTACTAGAATATACAACATACTGTTTAATACACACATGTAGTACTAGAATATACAACATACTGTTTAATACACACATGTAGTACTAGAATATACAACATACTGTTTAATACACACATGTAGTACTAGAATATACAACATACTGTTTAATACACACATGTAGTACTAGAATATACAACATACTGTAAAATACACACATGTAGTACTAGAATATACAACATACTGTAAAATACACACATGTAGTACTAGAATATACAACATACTGTAAAATACACACATGTAGTACTAGAATATACAACATACTGTAAAATACACACATGTAGTACTAGAATATACAACATACTGTAAAATACACACATGTAGTACTAGAATATACAACATACTGTTTAATACACACATGTAGTACTAGAATATACAACATACTGTTTAATACACACATGTAGTACTAGAATATACAACATACTGTAAAATACACACATGTAGTCCTAGAATATACAACATACTGTAAAATACTTACATGTAGTACTAGAATATACAACATACTGTAAAATACACACATGTAGTACTAGAATATACAACATACTGTAAAATACATACATGTAGTACTAGAATATACAACATACTGTAAAATACACACATGTAGTACTAGAATATACAACATACTGTTTAATACACACATGTAGTACTAGAATATACAACATACTGTAAAATACACACATGTAGTACTAGAATATACAACATACTGTAAAATACACACATGTAGTACTAGAATATACAACACACGGTTTAATACACACATGTAGTACTAGAATATACAACACACTGTTTAATACACACATGTAGGACTAGAATATACAACATACTGTAAAATACACACATGTAGGACTAGAATATACAACATACTGTTTAATACACACATGTAGTACTAGAATATACAACAGAATGTAAAATACACACATGTAGTACTAGAATTTACAACATACTGTAAAATACACACATGTAGTACTAGAATATACAACACACTGTTTAATACACACATGTAGTACTAGAATATACAACACACTGTTTAATACACACATGTAGTACTAGAATATACAACATACTGTTTAATACACACATCTAGTACTAGAATATACAACATACTGTTTAATACACACATGTAGTACTAGAATATACAACATACTGTTTAATACACACATGTAGTACTAGAATATACAACATACTGTAAAATACACACATGTAGTACTAGAATATACAACATACTGTAAAATACACACATGTAGTACTAGAATATACAACATACTGTAAAATACACACATGTAGTACTAGAATATACAACATACTGTAAAATACATACATGTAGTACTAGAATATACAACATACTGTTTAATACACACATGTAGTACTAGAATATACAACATACTGTTTAATACACACATGTAGTACTAGAATATACAACATACTGTAAAATACACACATGTAGTCCTAGAATATACAACATACTGTAAAATACTTACATGTAGTACTAGAATATACAACATACTGTAAAATACACACATGTAGTACTAGAATATACAACCTACTGTTTAATACATACATGTAGTACTAGAATATACAACATACTGTAAAATACACACATGTAGTACTAGAATATGCAACATACTGTTTAATACACACATGTAGTACTAGAATATACAACATACTGTAAAATTTTCACACTAGGACGTGATCTGGCCTAATACAAAGTATTTCACCTTTTCTAGGGTCATCCATTGTAGTAAAAGTACATTTCTAGGGGGCACAATACTACAAAATGAGAATGTCTTTAGCTAAATGGACGTAGACCTGGGACATAGACGTCTGTGTCAAATTTCAGCCAAATCGGTGTTCGTATGTCCGAGCTGAAGCAATTTATGTAGAGGTAATTTTTCCCAAAATTTTGCGACAGCGTAGCACGAAAACGATGCAACTTTTCCAAATAAATGTGATAACTTTAGAAGTCCCACTTGTCTAGATTGTTTTCATTGATTTTTAGCTCATTTGGTCCAACAACCAAGGAGGAGATAGAAAAATCCCTTTTTTTTTTGTCTGCATTTGTTCTCATTGTTTAACACCACAGAGGGAGTCAACATTGTTTGAGATCAATGCATATTTTATTCTTGCAGCCAAATATTTAAATATTTAGTGCATGTGTGTGACCATCAGCGGTCCTCCCTTTATTAGAACTCTCTATTATAAGCCAGGGAGGGCAGTGCTACACCTCAGTGATGTGTGGGGGAAACAAAGACTGGACAGGACAGACAGGACGGACGGGGACAGAAATTAACAGGCGGTGCTATTGCAGTTAAAGATTGTAAGGTGTTGTGTTATTCCAACTATTAACTGTCCATCAATAAAAATAAATAAATAAATCGAAAAAAAGAGGAGAAAACCAAAACAGCACAGAAGAAAAAGAGATTCAATAAATAAATAATTAACTAAACAAAATGGTAGTGAGCACCATAATTGTGGATGACTTGATAGTATAAAATAGAATGCAATAGAATAGAATAGAATTGGCCAGAAGGGGACACTAGTGCAAAAAGAGAATGAGTTTAGGGTAGAGATTCTGGAGAGATTCTCAGCACATTCTGGGGGGTCCCATCATTCACTGAAATGGGACTCGGCAGTAGCTGACGAGACCTGATCAAACATGCAAGTGTGAAGGACCCCAAAGCCCAGAACAGCAATTATGGCAAGGCAGGGCCAAGCCAACAGGGCACCCCCCAATCCCGGGCCGCAGGAGCCACAGGGTGCCCCCCCCCAGAGAGCCACCGGGGCCACCGTGAATGATGCGAACCCGGAGAACAAAAGGGAGCAGCTTCAGACCCCCCCAGCACACCAAGGCTGACCCAGGTGGCCCGGGGCACGAGGGGAACCCTAACCCCACCCCCACCAAACCCCCACCCCCACACCCTCCCCCAAGGGGGACAACTGCCCCACACAGCCAGGAAGCCAGACACAAGGGCCGAGTGGCCCACCGAAAAGGCGGCACCCAGCCCATCACAAGGCAGGCCGCCACTGCGAGCCAGTCAGAGGACAACGGAGCTGCGACCCGATGCGAGCCCAGAGGGTAAAAATGGACAGTGTGGTGGGGCCTGGTTACACCAACAGGGAGGCACCCCGTACAACTCCCGCACCGGCCCCAGGCGAGCGCAGTACACCCGGGGTCCCCACCCCCTCGCAATGTGCCCCAACAACCCACCAGGACAGAGCCACCACACGCCACCAGCCAGCAGTACAGTCACAGCGCCCACCAGAACAGCCAATCCAGCCCCAGCATCCCCCCAAGAGCCATCGCACCAGCTTGGGCCCGACGGGGAAGCAGGGTAAATTCCAATGACAGCGAAAACGACGAGTCCAAATTTTTTTAAATTTCAATCCAAGATGCAAAATTTGGTGAGTTTACATGCATGTTCAGGGGGTCAAATTAGAGCTCAAAGAGCAGAATCAGAAATATAAATAATAACAATTAGTCTCAAAGGCCTTCGCCATCCCTCGTGACCGCCTCCCCAGGTGACCGCCTCCCTAAGCGACTGCCTCCCTAAGCGACTGCCTCCCTAAGCGACCGCCTCCCCAAGCGATGTCCGATTCAAATTTGAGCCAAATCGGTAGTTGTATGCCCGATCTACAGCTATTTAAGTAAGGGTGATTTTTTAGGGGGCGATATCGAGCAAAATCGCAATTTCTATTAATAAACTGGTGTAGGACCGAGAGATAAACGTCTGAGTCAAATTTCAGTCAAATCCGTGTTTGTATGTCCGATCTACTGCCATTTTACTAACGGTGTGTTTGACGAATCTGTAGGGGGCGCTATAGTGCGAAATAAAACTTTCATATGACAAACAAGTGTACACCGAGCAGACATACATCCGCGTCAAATCTCAGCCAAATTGGTGTTTGTATGTCCGAACTACAGCCATTTTCATCAAGAGTACATTTCTAGGGGGCGCTATAGTACAAAATGAGAATGTCTTTAGATAAATGGATGTAGACCTGGGACATAGACGTCTGTGTCAAATTTCAGCCAAATCAGTGTTTGTATGTCCGAGCTGAAGCAGTTTATGTAGTGGTAATTTTCCAGAAATCTTCGCAAACTTTGCAACACCATAGCACAAAAACGATGCAACTTTTCCAAATAAATTGGATAACTTTTAAAGTCCCACTTGTCTAGATCGTTTTCATGGATTTTGAGCTCATTTGGTCCAACGTTCAAGGAGGAAATAGATAAATTCCAATGACAGCGTAAACGACGACTCAAAATTTTTCAAATTTCAATCCAAGATGGCGGACTTCCTGTTGGCTTATGGGCGTGGTCATCATTGGGATTTTTGTTCATCATTATATGCCGAACATCTGTACCGGTTTTCATAGCTCTAACTTCACTAGGGCGTGATCTGGCCTAATACAAACTATTTCACCTTTTCTAGGTGGCGCTGTAGACACATTTCTTTACCGACTTTTACGAAACCTATAAATACTTGAAATTCTTCATACTTCTGAGGTGTGTGCAAAATTTGGGGAGTTTTCGTGCATGTTCAGGGGGTCAAATTAGAGCTCAAAAGGCTGAATCAGAACAAACTGCAAGCAGTATCAATAGACCTTGCGCCCGATGTTGTCTGCGGCGAAGGCCTAATAATAATAAAGAAAGAAAAAAATTCAGAAACCAAGCAGGAACAATATAGCGTTTTTCTGACCCCCCCGAACTTGCCCCCAAATAAAATCTTTTGACTTTCCCCATGTCCCTAGGGGGTCAAAGGTCACATTTGATACATTTTCACGTGTGACATGCACATGCTCAGACACGGCTCGCTACAGTGAATGTGTGAGTGTGTGTGAGTGGTGCGAGTCGTCCCTGGCGACCGCATCCCTGACATATTTGGTCACCTGGCCATCACAGCAGTGTCATGTATGTGTTTTGTTTTTTCTCTGTTGTTTTCTCTGTGTCTCTCTCTTTCACCTTTGCCCTGATTGTCATTACAGCCAAGTGAGATCCCACACCTGTGGCTAATCAGGTGGATGTATATAAGCCTGCCCTTTTTGTCTGTTCTTTGCCAGATCGTTTTCGTTCAGTCAAGACCTTCCAGTGTTTTCTTCTGTCTGTTTCCCCGTGCTTTTGCCCGTGCTCTGTTTCTGACCCATTCCAGCCTGAGCACGTCCCTGTCTTCAACCTCCAGATCTGAGCCTCATTCTGTTCCTGACTATGTTCCTGTCTGCTTCCCCCGTACTTGACCCGCCTTCTGGACTCTGACCTCTCTCTCTGCCTGCTCTTTCTGGATCTCCGTTGCTGAACCATGGACTGGACTACGTATTCATTTTTGCTCTTTCTCTGTGGACTCTGTATTATTGACTGTGTTATTAAACCCTCGTTAGAACTGTTCCTTTGTGTGCTGTCTGCATTTGGGTCCAACCTCAGAATGTTACATTACGATCTGGCCAGAACATGGACCCAGCAGATCAGCCGGAGTTGGATGCTCGGCTTCACCGAGTAGAACAGGTCGTAGCAGCTATATCGGCTCAGGTGCAACAGCTAGCAGGATTTCTTACACCCGCACAGATTCCCGCTACAGCTGCTGTTTTGGCAAACCCAGATCCAGCTCCCTCACAGCCCACTCACCCGGTTCGGAACCACGAGTTGGGGAGCCCGAGCGGTATGATGGAGATCCCATAAACTGTAACCCATTTCTGACTAACTGTTCCACATTGTTTTCGTTACAGCCACACACGTTTTCTTCCCAGGCTGCTAAGGTGGCATACGCGATAAACCACCTAACGGGTCGAGCGATACGATGGGGAACGGCTGAGTGGGAAGGACGGTGCCATGCTCATCCTTTGAGGCTTTCTCACTGGAGCTCCGGAAGGTGTTTGGACCCGTGATGGAGGGTCCAGATGTGACAGGAGGTCTATTAAACATTCACCAGGATAACCGATCCATTGCAGACTGCGCCATTGACTTCTGCACCAGGGCCCAGAACAGTTCCTGGAATATGGCTGCCCAGTGTGAGGTATTTTTAGCTGGGATATCTCCACGAATAAAGTTTCAGTTGGTCTCATTTGATCTTCCCTCAGATCTAGATGGCTTAATCCGACTGACGAACCGATTGGATCACAGACTGGAGGAGAGAGGATGCTGCATCGCCTCCATCCCACACTCCCGTCTACAATGGGTCTACTGACGTAGTCCATCCAGTCCACATAGCGGGAGGTCCTGCCCCTGGTGGAGGTGACGAGCCGATGCAGGTGGGTCACTCCAGGCTTACGCTGGTCAAGTGAGAGAGGAGGCGTAGAGAGAATCTGTGCCTTTACTGTGGACAGGGGGGCCATTTCCTCGCAAGCTGTCCAGTAAGAGGGAGGGCTCAGCATTAGACCGGGGGTTAATGCTGAGCCGCACCAGTTCAAAACCCCCAGTGTCCAGACCTCTGTCTCATGTTCAGCTCAGCTCCTGATTAAGGGAGAGTACATGTCCTTAGCGACTTTCATCGATTCCGGGGCTGACTCAAGTCTTATCGATGAGGTTCAAGTACATCAGTTGGGACTCTCCATGCAGCCCCTGTTGCTGTTTGTGTGTCCCCTAACCTGTCACCTTTCAGCACCTCGGACAGCGCCACGAGGAGGAGCCGCGGAGGCCGCACCTGAGTGCTTATCAGGAGCTGATATGCGTCACCTGAAAACGCCACTGGAAGAACGCCACTCTCGCCACACAGACTAATTCCCCCTACCCTTTCCCCTGATTTTAGAGTTGTCAAAGTATAGGAAATAAAATAATTATTTTTTTACCTACAAATTCGACTCATCCTATTTCCGCACCTCACAATTTGGTGTCGAAACCCGGGAGAAGAAAGAAAAAAGAAAATACATGACAAGCAACAATATCGAGCCTGCAAAGACAAAAGAGACTAAGAGGAGCAGTACGGGCCACTACGACAAAACTCTTGGACAAGATAGATCGGGAGGTTGGAAAAGAAGATCCCAGCATAGATTTGTTGGAAGAATACCTGGATCATCTGACGGCGAGAGAAAAAGCTTTATTGGACAGCGACCATGATATCAAAGCGGAGACAGCAGTGGATGATTTGGAAGAAGAGGTAAATTCAGCCCTTGAATACATGGATCGAATCATGTCAAGAAAGACCAGGATAAAACGCATCCTGAGAAATACAGATGACAATGGGAGCACAGCTTCAGCAGCTTCCCAATATTCAAACCAGGAGGTAAGAAGACAAGCAGTCAAGTTGCCAAAATTGGTCATTGAGAAGTTTCACGGAGACGTTAGTAAGTGGCAAAGTTTTTGGAGCCAGTTTGAGACAGCAGTTGACAATAATGCTAGTCTAACCAAGTCTGATAAATTTACATATTTGAAATCGTTTTTAATTGGCACAGCAGCTAATGTAGTCATGGGACTTTCTTTATCAGACGAAAATTATGACAATGCAAAGAAAATGCTTATCAGCAGATTTGGGCGTAAAGATCTCATCATAAACGCACATATGAATAAGCTATTAAATCTGACACCAGTAAAAAAGGCCTGGAATGTCGCAGCTTTACGCAGGCTATATGATGACATTGAGATACAAGTGCGCAGTTTAAGCTCAATGGGAGTAGTCTCTGACAGTTATGGCAACTTGCGCTGCCCTATTCTCATGAAGATGATACCAGAAGAAATGGCTTTGCAGTTCACCCATCAAAACGGTAGTGAACGAAATAATGAAAATAATGACAACACGTTCAGTGTCCAAAGTCTGATGACGTTTTTCCAAAAGGAGGTTGAAAGTCGTGAAAGAACAGCCAATCTCACCCAGAATGCGCAAACGCCAGATAAAGAAAAACAGTGCGAAAAGTCCTATGTGGAGAAGAAAATGGCAGAAAAAAGGAGATCTTACACAGCCTCTACAGCCTCGTTTCACGCTGTCAGCGTCAGATGAGCCAAAGTGTTTATTCTGTGGAGGAAATGATCATAGATCTAAGAACTGTACTGAATTAACTCGAACTAAGGAGAGAAAAATTAAGAAAAGAAGGAAAGTGTTTTGTGTGTTTAGGCAGCAGACATATAGCGCGTAATTGTAAAACGCAGGGAATTACCTGTGAAGAATGTGGGCGAAGGCACCACAAAGTAGTCTGTCCTCAATTAGCCAATCAACAGGAAAAACACACAGAAGAGAGACAAGACAGCACACAGCAAACTGCCCGAAGTCTTACAACTGATGCTGTGATAGCAAGTGCAGCTCCAAGTAGTTCTATGAGTAGTACAGTTTTACTCCAAACAGCTACCATTTGGATAGACGCACCCACTCAAAGTCAAGTGGCTAGATGTCTTTTAGATGGAGGTAGCTCACATAGTTTTATTCGAGAAGACATATCCAGAGCACTTAACCTGCCAGTAATAGGCAAAGAAACACTGAATGTTTTTGTATTTGGCTCCAAGACACCTCAAAGACTGACATGCAAGAAGGTGAAGGTGCGTTTAAGGAACGTCAGGAGTAATCAGAACATCGAAGTCCAACTCCTGGAGACGCCCAAGGTGAGCTCTTCAATTATTAAAATGGCAAGTGAAACAATAAGAAATGATTTGGAGTCAAAAGGAATGTCTATGGCGGATGTCCCTGTGAGAGGAATGGAATCAGAGGAACTGCGAGTCCTAATTGGAGGAGACCAGTACTGGAGAATTGTCACTGGAAAAATGGAAAAGCTGGAAGACGGACTGGTTGCGCTGGAGAGTGTGTTTGGATGGCTTGTGCAAGGAGAAGTCACCACACTGAATATTGTCACCGAAGCTGTTGACGTTGAATTACTGCATGTCTGTGTGGAACAAGACCAAGCACTCTCCAACCAGTTGCACAGTTTTTGGGAACTGGAGTCACTCGGAATAGGTAAGGAAGAATTACATTCCGAGACAGATGAAACTATTCTGAAAAGATTTGAAGAAACTGTGAAATTTGTGGATGGCAGATACGAAGTCCGACTGCCCTGGAAAAATGAGCATGTAACTATTTCTTCAAATTATGTTACAGCAAAAAGCAGATTTGATCATCTAATGAGAAGGCTTAAAATTAATCCAACTCTTTTTGATAGATATGATGCTGCTATTCAAAACTATTTAAAAGAAGATATAGTGGAAATGGTCAATGATAATGTGACAAATGATCCTGTGTACTATTTACCGCATCATCCAGTCATAAAAGAAGACAGAGCTACGACAAAATTAAGAGTTGTATTCTATGCCTCCTCTCATGAGAAAAATAGCTGCTCATTAAACGAATGTCTGCTTATAGGTCCAAATTTGAACCCTGACCTATTGAACATTCTGATTAAATTCAGACAATATCCAGTAGCTGTAATGGCAGATATTCAGTCAGCCTTTCTGCAAATCTCCCTCGACAAAAGAGACAGAGACGCACTGAGATTTCTCTGGACAGGTGACAAGCTGACGTCGCAAAAGGAGATAAAGGTGAAAACACTCAGGATGACTAGAGTCCCGTTTGGAGTGTCATCGAGTCCCTTTTTGTTGGCAGCTACTGTACGACACCATCTGAAAGGACACGAGGAAGAAAATCCTGAAGTCGTACGTACAATAAGATGTAGATGATTTCATAAGTGGAGCCGACAACAGTGACGCAGCGGAGGAGCTGTGCGTAAAGGCCAGAGAAATCATGGCAGGTGCGGGAATGGATCTTTGTAAGTGGAAAACGAACAGCCCTGAACTTCAACAGAAATGGTCACAGGAAAAACAGGAACACGGAAAGGATTCCACTCCATTGAAAGTTCTGGGCCTCATCTGGAAAAGTGAAACGGATGAATTCGTCTTTGAAATGGCGGAGGTGATGAATTATGTTAAAGATAAAAGACTCACAAAAAGAGCAGTACTCCAAACAGCATAAAGAATATTCAATCCCATTGGCTTCTTATCTCCATTTATTATTAGAGCAAAAATCATGTTTCAGGAAATGTGGGAAAGAGGCTTGGATTGGGACGAAGAGCTGCCGACAGACTTGGCCACCAGCTGGAAGGAATGGTGCGAGGAACTGCAAGATGTGAGTAAAGTTTCAATTAACAGACGTTATGATAAACAATTAAATCAAAACAAAGACTCCCATGAAATTCATGTTTTTTGTGATACAAGTGAACGAGCTTACTGTGCCGCTGCGTATTTACGCACGACTAAATTGGATGGAATGTGCACTGTAAGTTTAATCTCTGCCAAAACTAAAGTGTCTCCACTGAAACGAGTAACTCTGCCCCGACTGGAACTGCTGGGAGCTCTCATCGGCGCCAGACTTGGTAATTATTTGAGTAACATCTTGAGTCTGAACAATGTTAAATGTCATTTCTGGACTGACTCGATGATTACCGTCCATTGGATTAAAAGCACAGCAAGACAATGGAAGCCGTTCGTGGCTAACAGAGTCGCAGAAATACAGAGTCTCACGCTGCCTGATAACTGGAGACACTGCAAGGGAAAAGAAAATCCTGCTGATCACGGAACTCGCGGACTCAAAGCAGAGACACTTGCAGCTGACACACTGTGGTGGAACGGGCCGAGTTGGTTACGCGCAGCTGACATGACATCTGCGGAGGAAACAGACACGCCTCTACTGACTGGTGAGTGTATCACTCAAAATCAATTAATAGAAGATGAAGAGGATGTTTGTTCTGTAACTGAGCCCATGCTAAAAGTGGAAAATTACAGCAGTTTGAATAAGTTGCTAAGAGTAACTGCATGGACAAGGAGATTTGTGCACAATTTGCGCAACACAGTGAAACAGCGAGGAGAGCTCTACGCTCAGGAGATTGAGGCAGCAGAAAAATACTGGATCAGGCTGACACAAATGAAATGTTTTGCTAAGGAAATGAAACAACTGGAAACAAAGAGGGAATTTGACAGAACATCAAAGGTCCTCATTTTGAAACCCTTTTTGGATGAGGAAAACTTGATGCGACTGCAAAAAACCAATTGGGCTTATGGCCAAAAACATCCATGGATTTTGCCGTCTGAAGATACGTTTTCCGAGTTGTTAATAAAAAGGTCCCACAATGACGTCCTGCACTCTGGCCTACAAGACACTTTGACCCAAGTCAGAGAAAGGTATTGGCTCATAAGAGGCAGACAGATCACAAAGAAAACTTTGGAAAAATGTTTAATATGTCGTAGAAGTAAGGTTAAAGCTGGTCAGCAGCCCTTTGCACCATTACCACGCGATCGTATTGCAGAAGCTCAGCCATTTGAAGTGGTGGGTGTTGATTTTGCTGGTCCCTTACTTGTTAAGAAAACTTATGTTGCTCTGTTCACATGCACAGTTACGCGAGCAGTCCATCTGGAATTAGTCTCTGACTTATCCACTGATGCGTTTATGTTGTGTTTTCGAAGATTTATTGCATGGAGAGGAATCTGCACTACCATCTATTCTGACAATGCTAAAACTTGTAAGCGTGCAGAACAGGATTTAAAGGAATTGTGGAATGTGATGAAAGGAGAAAATATGAAGAACTTTTTTCTGGAAGGAAAATCACATGGAAATACATCGTCGAAAGAGCTGCGTGGTGGGGTGGGATGTGGGAGCGTCTCGTCCGTTCCGTCAAGGCCTGCCTCAGAAAAATTCTTGGAAAGGCTTATTTGACATATGATGAGATGCAGACTTTGCTGACTGAGGTGGAGGCTGTGATTAATTCGAGGCCGATTACTTATTTGCATGTTGATTCGCAGGAGCCATCACCCCTCACCCCTCACCCCAGCCCATTTCTTGATTGGTCAGAGAGTGACTACCTTGCCCTCTCAGCCGGTTCAGGCTACGGACAGCAGGAGGGTGGATGGAGAGCGGCTGACCAGGCGCTGGAATTATCGCTGCCGGCTGGTGAGTGAGTTCTGGAGTAGATGGAGGACAGAGTATTTAATGGAGTTGCGTTCTGCACACTGTACTAAAAATGTGAAGGCTACTTCATTCGATGTTGGAGATTTGGTTCTCGTCCACGATGAGAGGCTGCCGAGGCATATGTGGAAGATGGCTCCAGTCGAGGAGGTGTTCCGGGGTCGTGATGCCAAAGTGAGATCTTGTTCTGTTCGTTTACCCTTTAACAATATTCTGAGAAGACCTATTCAGTTTCTCTATCATCTTGAAGTGGAGTGATGTACGTATTAAAAACGTCCATCGGCCCGGAGTTTGTTGCTGTTTGTGTGTCCCCTAACCTGTCACCTTTCAGCACCTCGGACAGCGCCACGAGGAGGAGCCGCGGAGGCCACACCTGAGTGCTTATCCGGAGCTGATATGCGTCACCTGAAAACGACACTGGAAGAACGCCACTCTCGCCACACAGACTAATTCCCCCTACCCTTTCCCCTGATTTTAGAGTTGTCAAAGTATAGGAAATAAAATAATTATTTTTTTACCTACAAATTCGACTCATCCTATTTCCGCACCTCACAGCCCTTGACTAGGCCAGTTCCTGCCCGAGCACTTGATGGTCATTCTATGGGAGAAATAACCCATCAGACGGAACCTGTTGTCTTGACCATAGCGGGTTCTCATGTGGAGACTATCCAGTTCCTGATTTTGCCATCGTCTGAGATTCCCCTCGTCTTAGGTTTCCCCTGGCTCCGCAGACACAACCTCCATATTGATTGGGAGACAAGTTGAATAAACTTTTGGAGCTCGGGCTGTCGTACTTCCTGTCTTCAGTCACCCAAGGATCGTGAGAGGGCAGCAAAAAGCATTTGGAGACTGATCTGGTACCACCCGAATATCATGATTATAGGGAAGTGTTCAGTAAGAGCAGGGAATTGTTACCTCCTCATAGGAGGTACGATTGTGCTTTTGACCTCTTACCTGGCACTTCACCCCCTAAGGGTAGACTCTACTCCCTGTCTGCTCCTGAGAGAGAAGCGATGGAGACCTATATTCAGGACTCTCTAGCCGCAGGTATCATTAGACCTTCCTCGTCCCCAGCCAGGACTGGGTTCTTCTTCGTGGACAAGAAGGATAAGACTCTGAGACCATGCATTGATTACTGGGGTTTGAATGAAATCACTGTTAAAAATCGTTATTCTTTACCTTTAATCTCTTCTGCCTTTGAGCTTCTCCAGGGGACCATGGTGTTCACCAAACTGGACCTGAGAAACGCCTACCACTTGGTAAGAATTCTGGACGGTGATGAATGGAAGACAGCTTTCAATACACCATCGGGACATTACGAGTATCTCGTAATGCCCTTCGGACTTACCAACACCCGCTGTGTTCCAGAACCTCATCAATGACGTCCTCCGTGATATGTTGAGTAAGTTTGTTTTTGTTTACCTGGATGACATTCTGATCTTTTCGAAGTCTCAACAGGATCACACGTACCATGTTCAGCAGGTACTTCGATGACTCCTTGAGAACTCCCTCTACATTAAGGCTGAGAAATGTGAGTTCCACTGTTCCTCGGTTTCCTTCCTGGGGTATGTTATTGGACAAGACACTACAGATGGATCCAAGCAAGGTGTCAGCGGTGGCAGAATGGCCAGTTCCAGAGACATATAAGCAACTTCAGAGATTTTTAGGCTTTGCCAACTTTTATAGACAGATCATTAGAGGGTATAGCTCTGTCGCTGCCCCTTTGACTGCTCTTACCTCCTCCAAGGTGTCATTTCAGTGGTCACCATCTGCCAGTGAGGCTTTTGACACTCTAAAGAAGAGATTCAGGACTGCTCCCATCCTACAAATCCTTGATCCTGAGAGACAATTTATTGTGGAGGTGGATGCCTCAGATGTGGGAGTGGGAGCGGTGCTCTCCCACCGTTCAGATCAGGATTCCAAGATGCACCCCTGTGCTTTCATCTCAAGGTATTTATTGTCAGCAGAGAGAAACTATGACATCGGGAACCCGGGAACTTTTGGCTGTAAAATTGGCTTTGGAAGATTGGAGACATTAGTTGGAGGGTACCAAGTTCCCATTCCTGATGTGGACCGATCATAAGAACCTGGAGTACATTAGATCTGCAAAGAGACTCAACTCCCAACAGGCTAGATGGTCCTTATTCTATACTCGCTTTAATTTTTCTGTGTCCTATCGTCCAGGTTCCCGGAATGTCAAGCCAGATGCTCTCTCGCAACAGTTTCTGGTTGAGGAGGAGGAGGTGGTGAAGACGGAGACTATCCTTCCCAGTTCCCAGAGGGTGGCCGCCCTCACTTGGGAGATTGAGGACTGGATTAGGACAGCGGTGGAGGATGAACCTGGACCTAGTGGGTGCCCTACTGATCACCTGTTCATTCCCCAGGAACTCAGAGCGTAGCTCCTAAAATGGATTCATCAGTCTCCGCTTACGTGCCATCCAGGAGTTCAACGAACTCTACAAGTAATACAGAGATGGTACTGGTGGTCCACGATGAGGGAGGGTGTTACCAGTTTCATTAAGGCCTGCCCAGTATGTTCCCAGAACAAGTCCTTTCGTAGACCCACAGCAGGTCTCTTACAGCCTCTTGCTATTCCTCCTCGCCCTTGGTCTCACATCACCCTAGACTTCGTTACAGGGCTACCTTCGTCAGATGGCAACACGGCAATTCTCACACAGGTTTAGTAAAATGGCTCGTCTTGTTCCGATCCCCAAGCTTCCCTCTGCCAAAGAAACCACAGAACTCATTCTCCTGCACGTGTTTCCCCACCGATGTGGTATCGGACCGAGGACCTCAGTTCATCGGACAATTGGAGCCTCCCCTAGTTTGTCTTCAGGATACCACCCGCAGACCAACGGCCAGTCAGAGCGGATGAATCAGGAGATGGAGACTACCCTGAGATGTATGGCTTCGCGTCAACCATCTTCCTGGTCCAGACAACTCATTTGGATGGAATACGCCCACAACACGCTCGTCAGCTCGGCCACAGGTATAAGATAAGATAGGATAAGAAAACTTTATTATCCACCATGGTGGAAATTTGCCTTCGTCCTCTCAGGACGTCAATTTACATAAAAACACATTTGGACATTCCACAACATACACAAAAATACAAACATACAAAAAACAAAAAACGTTGTGCAAACAGGCAAAAAGACGGCACTGGTGGATGCAAATACAGTAGCCTTCTGAGGGGATCACCTTGAACAGAGCTTGTATGGCATGTGGAATAAAAGAATTTTTATATATATTGCGGCTCGCCCTTGGGACTCTAAATCTACGACCAGATGGTAGCATTTCAAACTGAGAGTGTAAAGGATGTGACGAGTCCCCAGATATCTGTCTGGCTTTCCTGACTACAGCACACTGAAACCCTTCACAAAGTGGTCGTTGTGGCTTTCCAACCACCTTCCCTGCAAGATTAACAATGGAAGAAAGCCTGTTTTTTTCATCACATTGAGGTTTCCGTACCAAGCAGCGATATTAAATTGCAAGATGCTTTCTACAAGTCCTCTATACGGCATCTCTAATACATGTCGACTCACCCCAAAACTCTTGAGTTTCCTAATTAAAAACAGACGCTGATTAGCTCGCTTAAAAACACTCTCTGCATGCTCACTGAAACTCAAGGTGGAGTTGATGATTGTACCCAAATATTTAAAATGATCAACAGCCTCCACAGGCTTGTTATTAAGAACAACAGGATTAAAAACAGTAAAAACAGTCGCTCCCTTTGTTTGTAATATAAGTTCCTTTGTTTTGGCTACATTCATTTCCAGATAACTGGCCTGGCACCAGTCCTGTACCACAGAGACCTGTTTAAAATATGCCTCCTCATGAGTCCACGGCCATGTCATCTGCATATTTAAACAGCTGGACATTCCTGACCTTTGCAGTCAAGGAGTTCATATAAATCGAAAATAAAAGTGGTGACAGCACACAACCTTGTGGGGCACCAGTATTTAAAACCAGCTCGTCTGAATAAGTACCATTCATCAAAACCTTCTGAGGGCGGTCACTTAAAAAACATCTAATCCAATGAATTAGCCCACCATTTACGTTCATCATAAAAAGTCGTTCTAATGTCACCATTCCAGTGTGTGTTCAGCTATCAACCTCCGTTGTTTCCTTCAACTGTTGAAGAGTCTTCCTGCCCGACCGTGGATCAGTTTCTGCGTCAGTGTCGTTGGACTTGGAGGTCGGCTTGTGCTGCTATTCGAAAGGCTACTGGCAGGTATGAGTTGAATGTCCACCGACGTCGATCCAGGAATCTGACATATCAGGAGGGACAAAAGATATGGCTGTTAACAAAAGACTTACCTCCAAAAGTGGATTCCAGGAAGTTGGCTCCTAGATTCATTGGACCCTTCCGAGTGGAGAGGGTAATTAGTCCGGTTGTTATCAGGTTAGTGTTACCACGATCGATGAAAATTCACCCCACATTTCATGTCTTCAAGATAAAGCCTGTGGATGAGAGTGGTCTGCCCCCCCCCCCCCCCCCCCCCCAGTACCTTGTGGACAGGGAGGGTTATGGTCCCGAAGAGCCATCCTGGTTCCCAGCTCGTGACATCCTCGACCGCCAACTAATCCAGGAGTTCCATCATCTTCGGCCAGACTAGCCTTCTATCCGGCATTCCCGCAAGAGGAACTCAGGTAGGGTTCCTCCGGATCCACCTGTTAGGGAGGAATCCCCCGTGTCTGAAGGGGACCCAGGATCGGAAGAGGAGTACTGGTGGGACCCAGGACCTGAAGAGGAGTCCGGTTGGGACAAATACTGACCCTCCTTCCTGTGCCCCCTTCAGGGGCCGTCCCTTGAGGGGGGGGGGGTTCTGTCATGTATGTGTTTTATATTTTCTCTGTTGTTTTCTCTCTTCTCTGTTTTTTCTCTGTTTTCTCTGTCTCTGTTCTGTTTCTCTGTGTGTCTCTGTCTTTCACCTTTGCCCTGATTGTCATTACAGCCACCTGAGATCCCACACCTGTGGGTAATCAGGTGGATGTATATAAGCCTGCCCTTTTTGTCTGTTCTTTGCCAGATCGTTTTTGTTCAGTCAAGACCTTCCAGCGTTTTCTTCTGTCTGTTTCCCCGTACTTTTGCCTGTGCTCTGCTTCTGACCCATTCCAGCCTGCCTCCGACTTCGACCCATTTCCGCCTGAGCACGTCCCTGTCTTTGACCTCCGGATCTGAGCCTCATTCTGTTTCTAACTACGTTCCTGTCTGCGTCCCTGGTACTCGGCCCACCTTCTGGACATTGACCTCTCTCTCTGCCTGCCTTTTCTGGATCTCCGTTGCTGAACCCTGGACTGGACTACATATTCTCTTTTGCTCTTTCTCTGTTATTGACTGTGTTATTAAACCGTGTTAGAACTCTTACTTTGTGTGCTGTCTGCATTTTGGTCCAACCTAAGAACTTTACAAGCAGACTCAATAGGCCTTGCGCCTACGTCTGCGGCGAAGGCCTAAGCACCAATGCTAAACAACACTAGCATAGCACCAATGCTCAACAACAACAATAGCATAGCACCAGTGCTAAACAACAACACTAGCATAGCACCAATGCTAAACAACAACAATAGCATAGCACCAATGCTAAACAACAACAATAGCATAGCACCAATGCTGAACAACAACATTAGCATAGCACCAATACTAAACATAAACACTAGCATAGCACCAATGCTAAACAACAACAATAGCATAGCACCAATGCTAAACAACAACACTAGCATAGCACCAATGCTAAACAACAACACTAGCATAGCACCAATGCTAAACAACAACACTAGCATAGCACCAATACTAAACATCAACACTAGCATAGCACCAATACTAAACAACAACAATAGCATAGCACCAATGCTAAACAACAACACTAGCATAGCACCAATACTAAACATCAACACTAGCATAGCACCAATACTAAACATCAACACTAGCATAGCACCAATACTAAACAACAACAATAGCATAGCACCAATGCTGAACAACAACACTAGCATAGCACCAATGCTAAACAACAACACTAGCATAGCACCAATGCTAAACAACAACACTAGCATAGCACCAATACTAAACATCAACACTAGCATAGCACCAATACTAAACAACAACAATAGCATAGCACCAATGCTGAACAACAACACTAGCATAGCACCAATGCTAAACAACAACACTAGCATAGCACCAATGCTAAACAACAACACTAGCATAGCACCAATACTAAACATCAACACTAGCATAGCACCAATACTAAACATCAACACTAGCATAGCACCAATGCTGAACAACAACAATAGCATAGCACCAATGCTGAACAACAACATTAGCATAGCACCAATACTAAACATCAACACTAGCATAGCACCAATGCTAAACAACAACACTAGCATAGCACCAATGCTAAACAACAACACTAGCATAGCACCAATGCTAAACATCAGCACTAGCATAGCACCAATACTAAACAACAACAATAGCATAGCACCAATACTAAACATCAACACTAGCATAGCACCAATGCTAAACAACAACAATAGCATAGCACCAATGCTAAACAACAACAATAGCATAGCACCAATGCTAAACAACAACACTAGCATAGCACCAATGCTAAACTACAACAATAGCATTGCACCAATGCTGAACAACAACATTAGCATAGCACCAATGCTGAACAACAACATTAGCATAGCACCAATACTAAACATCAACACTAGCATAGCACCAATGCTAAACAACAACAATAGCATAGCACCAATGCTAAACAACAACAATAGAATAGCACCAATGCTAAACAACAACAATAGCATAGCACCAATGCTGAACAACAACATTAGCATAGCACCAATGCTGAACAACAGCATTAGCATAGCACCAATGCTAAACATCAACACTAGCATAGCACCAATGCTAAACAACAACACTAGCATAGCACCAATGCTAAACAACAACACTAGCATAGCACCAATACTAAACATCAACACTAGCATAGCACCAATACTAAACAACAACAATAGCATAGCACCAATACTAAACATCAACACTAGCATAGCACCAATGCTAAACAACAACAATAGCATAGCACCAATGAATGCTAAACAACAACAATAGCATAGCACCAATGCTAAACAACACCACTAGCATAGCACCAATGCTAAACTACAACAATAGCATAGCACCAATGCTAAACAACAACACTAGCATAGCACCAATGCTAAACAACAACACTAGCATAGCACCAATGCTAAACAACAACAATAGCATAGCACCAATGCTAAACAACAACAATAGCATAGCACCAATGCTAAACAACAACAATAGCATAGCACTAATGCTGAACAACAACATTAGCATAGCACCAATACTAAACATCAACACTAGCATAGCACCAATGCTAAACAACAACACTAGCATAGCACCAATGCTAAACTACAACAATAGTATAGCACCAATACCAAACATCAACACTAGCATAGCACCAATGCTAAACAACAACATTAGCATAGCACCAATGCTAAACAACAACAATAGCATAGCACCAATGCTGAACAAAAACATTAGCATAGCACCAATGCCGAACAACAACATTAGCATAGCACCAATACCAAACATCAACACTAGCATAGCACCAATGCTAAACAACAACATTAGCATAGCACCAATGCTAAACAACAACATTAGCATAGCACCAATGCTAAACAACAACACTAGCATAGCACCAATACTAAACATCAACACTAGCATAGCACCAATACTAAACAACAACAATAGCATAGCACCAATACTAAACATCAACACTAGCATAGCACCAATGCTAAACAACAACAATAGCATAGCACCAATGCTAAACAACAACAATAGCATAGCACCAATGCTAAACAACAACACTAGCATAGCACCAATGCTAAACTACAACAATAGCATAGCACCAATGCTAAACAACAACACTAGCATAGCACCAATGCTAAACAACAACACTAGCATAGCACCAATGCTAAACAACAACAATAGCATAGCACCAATGCTAAACAACAACACTAGCATAGCACCAATGCTGAACAACAACATTAGCATAGCACTAATGCTGAACAACAACATTAGCATAGCACCAATACTAAACATCAACACTAGCATAGCACCAATGCTAAACAACAACACTAGCATAGCACCAATGCTAAACTACAACAATAGCATAGCACCAATGCTAAACAACAACAATAGCATAGCACCAATGCTAAACAACAACACTAGCATAGCACCAATGCTAAACTACAACAATAGCATTGCACCAATGCTGAACAACAACATTAGCATAGCACTAATGCTGAACAACAACATTAGCATAGCACCAATACTAAACATCAACACTAGCATAGCACCAATGCTAAACAACAACAATAGCATAGCACCAATGCTAAACAACAACAATAGAATAGCACCAATGCTAAACAACAACAATAGCATAGCACCAATGCTGAACAACAACATTAGCATAGCACCAATGCTGAACAACAACATTAGCATAGCACCAATGCTAAACATCAACACTAGCATAGCACCAATGCTAAACAACAACACTAGCATAGCACCAATGCTAAACAACAACACTAGCATAGCACCAATACTAAACAACAACAATAGCATAGCACCAATGCTAAACAACAACAATAGCATAGCACCAATGCTAAACAACAACACTAGCATAGCACCAATGCTAAACTACAACAATAGCATAGCACCAATGCTAAACAACAACACTAGCATAGCACCAATGCTAAACAACAACACTAGCATAGCACCAATGCTAAACAACAACAATAGCATAGCACCAATGCTAAACAACAACAATAGCATAGCACCAATGCTAAACAACAACACTAGCATAGCACCAATGCTGAACAACAACATTAGCATAGCACTAATGCTGAACAACAACATTAGCATAGCACCAATACTAAACATCAACACTAGCATAGCACCAATGCTAAACAACAACACTAGCATAGCACCAATGCTAAACTACAACAATAGCATAGCACCAATGCTAAACAACAACAATAGCATAGCACCAATGCTGAACAAAAA
>CM035797.1:743567-755511 GCA_020466265.1 Siphamia tubifer
TAGGGTTAGGGGTCAGTGTCAGGATCGGGGTGAGGTGAAGGAGGACTCCATTGCACAGTACTGAAGGGAAAAATAATTTAATAACAAAACTAAGAAACATAAAGACAAGAAGACAAAACCTGGGAGCAAACGGCCAGAGTCCGTGGTGATGATGAATGTCCGGGTTATGGTGATTGAGGAGATGGTGAAAGTTGTCCGGGTTATGGAGGTGACAATACTGAATGGTCCCGCACTGGCAACTGCAAGCCTTACTGCTTTTATAGCCACAGATGAGGAACGGCTTGCAGCTGCGCAGTGCAGGACCAGGTGAGTGTAGAGATGACTGGGGGAAAGGTCACTGGAGCGGAGGTCATGACAGTACCCCCCCCAAGGGGCGGCTCCTGATGCCCCTAAAAAACAAAAAACAAAGACCCCCCCCCCCCCATTGTCCAGAGCTCAAAAAATTTTTTTAAGTAGTATTTCTCCAGGCAGGGCAGCATGGAAACCCCCTGGTCGGAGTACCCTCTGGGCAGAGCGGTGTGGCATCCCTCTGGGCAGGGCGGTGTGGAAACCCCCTGGGTGGAGTACCCTCTAGGCAGAGTGGTGTGGAATCCCTCTGGGCAGGGCGGTGTGGAAACCCCCTGGGCGGAGTACCCTCTGGGCAGAGCGGTGTGGAATCCTTCTGTGCAGGGCGGTGTGGAATCCTTCTGTGCAGGGCGGTGTGGAAACCCCCTGGGCGGAGTACTCTCTAGGCAGAGCGGTGTGGAATCCCTCTGGGCAGGGCGGTGTGGAAACCCCCTGGGCGGAGTACCCTCTGGGCAGAGCGGTTTGGAATCCTTCTCAGCAGGGCGGTGTGGAAACCCCCTGGGCGGAGTACCCTCTGGGCAGAGCGGTGTGGCATCCCTCTGGGCAGGGCGGTGTGGAAACCCCCTGGTCGGAGTACCCTCTGGGCAGAGCGGTGTGGAATCCCTCTGGGCAGGGTGGTGTGGAAACCCCCTGGGTGGAGTACCCTCTAGGCAGAGCGGTGTGGAATCCCTCTGGGCAGGGCGGTGTGGAAACCCCCTGGGCGGAGTACCCTCTGGGCAGAGCGGTGTGGAATCCCTCTGTGCAGGGCGGTGTGGAAACCCTCTGGGCAGGGCGGTGTGGAAACTCCCTGGGCGGAGTACCCTCTGGGCAGAGCGGTGTGGAATCCCTCTGTGCAGGGCGGTGTGGAAACCCCCTGGGCGGAGTACCCTCTAGGCAGAGCGGTGTGGAATCCCTCTGGGCAGGGCAGTGTGGAAACCCCCTGGGCGGAGTACCCTCTGGGCAGAGCGGTTTGGAATCCCTCTGGGCAGGGCGGTGTGGAAACCCCCTGGGCGGAGTACCCTCTGGGCAGAGCGGTGTGGAATCCCTCTGGGCAGGGCGGTGTGGAAACCCCCTGGGCGGAGTACCCTCTGGGCAGAGCGGTTTGGAATCCCTCTGGGCAGGGCGGTGTGGAAACCCCCTGGGCGGAGTACCCTCTGGGCGGAGTACCCTCTGGGCAGAGCGGTGTGGAATCCCTCTCGGCAGGGCGGTGTGGAAACCCCCTGGGCGGAGTACCCTCTGGGCGGAGTACCCTCTGGGCAGAGCGGTGTGGAATCCCTCTCGGCAGGGCGGTGTGGAAACCCCCTGGGCGGAGTACCCTCTGGGCAGACCGGTGTGGAATTCCTCTGGGTAGGGCGGACTGGAATGAATGGTCTGGGGTGGTAGCAGGAGCAAAACTGATTGCGTGGGGTCACCACGGACTCTGGCAGGGGCGACAAAAAGGAACAGAGACAAGGCACTAAACACAGACAGGACAAAACGAGGAAACAAAAGGTCCGGGCCAACACGGGGGCAACAAGGGAACAGGTCCGAGGCGATACCGACCCGAACACCGCAAGCAGGTTCGGGGCGATACTGGGTCAAACACGGGGAAAAGGTCCGGGGCGAAACCCGGCCAGACACGGCAAAAAGGTCCGGGGCGAAACCCGGCCAAACACGGCAAAAAGGTCCGGGGCGAAACCCGGCTAGACACGGCAAAAAGGTCCGGGGTGAAACCCGGCCAGACACGACGAACAGGCCCGGGGTAAGGAAGAGAGGGGAAATCCGAGGGGGAGAAAAGCAACAGGCAGAGACTGGAAGAGACAGGTAACAGGCAGCCATAAACGGGCAACAGGCAGGGAAAGGGGACAGAAGCCAGCAACGGGCAACAGGCAGGGACAGGAGCCAGCAACAGGCAACAGGCAGGGACAGGGGACAGAAGCCAGCAACGGGCAGCGGGCAACAGGTAGAGACAGCCCCAGACAGAAAAGACCAACGACAGACTAAAACAAACCGAGACGAAAAAGACCAACGAGACGAAAAAGACCAACGAGACGAAAAAGACCAACGAAACGAAAAAGACCAACGAGACGAAAAGACCAACGAGACGAAAAGACCAACGAGACGAAAAGACCAACGAGACGAAAAGACGCTAGCCAGAAACTCGGAATGCTAGCCAGAAACTTGGAACGCTAGCCAGAAACTCGGAACCCTAGCCAGAAACTCGGAACGCTAGCCAGAAACTCGGAACGCTAGCCAGAAACTCGGAACGCTAGCCAGAAACTCGGAACGCTAGCCAAAAACACAGAACGCTAAGCCAAAAACACAGAACGCTAAGCCAGAAACACAGAACGCTAAGCCAGAACGACAGAACGCTAAGCCAGAAACACAGAACGCTAAGCCAGAAACACAGAACGCTAAGCCAGAAACACAGAACGCTAAGCCAGAACGACAGAACGCTAAGCCAGTAACACAGAACGCTAAGCCAGAAACACAGAACGCTAAGCCAGAAACACAGAACGCTAAGCCAGAACGACAGAACGCTAAGCCAGAAACACAGATCGCTAGGAAGAGACACAGAACGCTAGGAAGAGACACAGAACGCTGGGCAGAGACACAGAACGCTGGGCAGAGACATAGACAGGGACAGAACGCAAGACTGGACAGACTTTAGACAGAACAGACCGGGGAAAACTAAAACAAAAAGGGTCCCTTCAGCACTGGCGGAGTCCAGATGGCGGCAGGACCATTCTGTCAGGATCGGGGTGAGGTGAAGGAGGACTCCATTGCACAGTACTGAAGGGAAAAATAATTTAATAACAAAACTAAGAAACATAAAGACAAGACAGACAAAACCTGGGAACAAACGACCAGAGTCCGTGGTGATGATGAATGTCCGGGTTATGGTGATTGAGGAGATGGTGAAAGTTGTCCGGGTTATGGAGGTGACGTTACTGAATGGTCCCGCACTGGCAACTGCAAGCCTTACTGCTTTTATAGCCACAGATGAGGAACGGCTTGCAGCTGCGCAGTGCGGGACCAGGTGAGTGTAGAGATGACTGGGGGAAAGGTCACCGGAGCGGAGGTCATGACAGTCAGAGGTCAGAGGTCAGGGGTTAATTGTATGGGCCCCTCTTATCTTAAAGATGATCTGGTTCCGTACCAGCCCAATAGAACCCTTCGTTCTCAGAATGCAGGTTTATTGAAAGTTCCTAGGGTTTCTAAATGTACAGTAGGAGCTAGAGCCTTTAGTTACCATGGTTACTGTCTGATGGAGCTAGAGCCTTTAGTTACCATGGTTACTGTCTGATGGAGCTAGAGCCTTTAGTTACCATGGTTACTGTCTGATGGAGCTAGAGCCTTTAGTTACCATGGTTACTGTCTTATGGAATCATCTTCCCTTTAATATTAAAGACGCAGAAACAGTCTCTACATTTAAAATTAGGCTTAAAACATTCCTGTTTGATAAAAACTATGGTCAGGTTAGTTAAAAACAGACTGGAGTCACAGTTCAGTCTAAGCTGCACAAGGAGGTAGAATGATGGAGGAAGTACAGACACTGAGTTCTTTCTCTCTCTCTCTCTCTGTTCATGTCTCATACCCTGATGTCCCCTTTCCCCACAACCCCCCTCTGGGGCGTGTAGCAGCTCTCTCAGCAGTGTCTGTGTGATAAGCCATGGATGACCTGTGACCCCAGACTTCCTCCCTCACCTGTCTTGTGTATGGACCAGCCCCCCCCTCCTTCATTTATAAATGGACGTTCATCTATAGTCTGTCCGTCCATGGGAGTGGATCTGTCCTTCAGTGTGGTTCTACCCAAGATTTATTCCTTTTACCACTGGGTTTGGAAGTTTTTACTGCTGAGAAGGAGAAGCTAAGGACAGGGGGAGGAGCTAGGGAAAGGGGGAGGAGCTAAGGACAGGGCGAGGATATAAGGACAGGGTAGGGCCTAAGGACAGGGGGAGGGTCTTTTCATATGTAGTTGATTGTGTTTCTGTAAAACCCTGTGAGACGACTTTGTTGTGATTTGCGGCTTTATAAATACAATAAAATTTGAATTAAAATAAAACAATACTGCAATAATACACTAATATACAAAAAAATACTGTAATAATACAGTAATATACACAAAAAACTGCAATGATACACTAATATACACAAAAATACAGTAATAGTACACGACTATATGCAAAAATACTGTAATAATACAGGACTATACAAAAAAAATACTGTAATATTAGACTAATATACACAAAAATACTGTAATAATACACTAATATACACAAAAGTACTATAATAATACACTAATATACATAAAAAATTGTGTAATAATACACTAATATAAACAAAAATACTGTAAAAATGCACTAATATACAGAGAAATACTGTAATAATACACTAATATACACAAAACATACTGTAATAATACACTAATATACACAAAAATACTGTAAAAATGCACTGATATAGACAAAAATACTTTAATAATACACTAATATATACAAAAATACTGTAATAATACACTAATATACAAAAAATACTGTAAAAATGCACTAATATACAGAAAAATACTTTAATAATACACTAATATATACAAAAATACTGTAATAATACAATAATATACAAAAAATACTGTAAAAATGCACTAATATACAGAAAAATACTTTAATAATACACTAATATATACAAAAATACTGTAATAATACACTAATATACAAAAAATACTGTAAAAATGCACTAATATACAGAAAAATACTTTAATAATACACTAATATATACAAAAATACTGTAATAATACAATAATATACAAAAAAATACTGTAAAAATGCACTAATATACAGAAAAATACTTTAATAATACACTAATATATACAAAAATACTGTAATAATACACTAATATACAAAAAATACTGTAAAAATGCACTAATATAGACAAAAATACTTTAATAATACACTAATATATACAAAAATACTGTAATAATACACTAATATACAAAAAATACTGTAAAAATGCACTAATATACAGAAAAATACTTTAATAATACACTAATATATACAAAAATACTGTAATAATACACTAATATACAAAAAATACTGTAAAAATGCACTAATATACAGAAAAATACTTTAATAATACACTAATATATACAAAAATACTGTAATAATACACTAATATACAAAAAATACTGTAAAAATGCACTAATATACAGAAAAATACTTTAATAATACACTAATATATACAAAATACTGTAATAATACACTAATATACAAAAAATACTGCAAAAATGCACTAATATACAGAAAAATACTTTAATAATACACTAATATATACAAAAATCCTGTAATAATACAATAATATACACTGAAATAATGTAATATTACACTATTAAACACAAAAAATACTGTAATAACACAAAATTACACTAAAACTACAATAAAATGTACTAAAATCCACTTGTAACCAATAAATAAATAATACACAATACATATTTGAGTGGTGTGGTTGTTTTCACATCATATTGAACTAAACTAATATAATTTAACTAATTGTTTCGCCCCCTGGAGTCTGAAAACAGAACTAGAGCCTCACACCTGTAGTGTCCTCCTTTAACCACCAGATGGAAGCATGTCTGCACACACTGATGGATCACTGAGAAGAATACACTACAATATACACGAAATTACACAAAGAATACAATAACATGCACAAAAATACATAAAAAATATACAGACTGTACATTGTTTTACATACTGTATGTTCAGACCCCAATACTTAATGTGGAGGCAACATCAAATACATGTACTGGTTAACCATAACTATAAACTAGTAGACATTCTGAGTGGTTAACCCTAACTATAAACAAGTTTACATTCTGAGTAGTTAACCTTAACAACTAACTAGTGGATATTCTGAGTGGTTAACCTTAACAACTAACTAGTAGATATTCTGAGTGGTTAACCTTAACAACTAACGTAGTAGACATGCTGAGTGGTTAACCCTAACTATAAACTAGTTTACATTCTGAGTAGTTAACCTTAACAACTAACTAGTGGATATTCTGAGTGGTTAACCTGAACAACTAACTAGTGGACATTCTGAGTGGTTAACCCTAACTATAAACAAGTTTACATTCTGAGTAGTTAACCTTAACAACTAACTAGTGGATATTCTGAGTGGTTAACCTTAACAACTAATGTAGTGGACATTCTGAGTGGTTAACCCTAACTATAAACAAGTTTACATTCTGAGTAGTTAACCTTAACAACTAACTAGTGGATATTCTGAGTGGTTAACCTTAACAACTAACGTAGTAGACATGCTGAGTGGTTAACCTTAACAACTAACTAGTGGACATTCTGAGTGGTTAACCTTAACAACTAACGTAGTAGACATGCTGAGTGGTTAACCTTAACAACTAACGTAGTGGACATTCTGAGTGGTTAACCTTAACAACTAACTAGTGGACATTCTGAGTGGGTAACCTTAACAACTAATGTAGTGGACATTCTGAGTGGTTAACCTTAACAACTAACTAGTGGACATTCTGAGTGGTTAACCTTAACAACTAACTAGTGGACATTCTGAGTGGGTAACCTTAACAACTAACGTAGTGGACATTCTGAGTGGTTAACCTTAACAACTAATGTAGTGGACATTCTGAGTGGTTAACCTTAACAACTAACTAGTGGACATTCTGAGTGGTTAACCTTAACAACTAACTAGTGGACATTCTGAGTGGTTAACCCTAACTATAAACAAGTTTACATTCTGAGTGGTTAACCTTAACAACTAACATAGTAGACATTCTGAGTGGTTAACCTTAACAACTAACGTAGTAGACATGCTGAGTGGTTAACCCTAACTATAAACTAGTGGACATTCTGAGTGGTAACCTTAACAACTAACGTAGTAGACATTCTGAGTGGTTAACCTTAACAACTAACGTAGTAGACATTCTGAGTGGTTAACCCTAACTATAAACTAGTAGACATTCTGAGTGGTTAACCTATCTATAAACTAGTGGACATTCTGACTGGTTAACCCTAACTATAAACTAGTTGACATTCTTAGTGGTTAACCCTAACTATAAACTAGTGGACATTCTGAGTGGTTAACCCTAACCATAAACTAGTGGACATTCTGAGTGGTTAACCCTAACTATAAATTAGTGGACATTCTGACTGGTTAACCCTAACTATAAACTAGTTGACATTCTTAGTGGTTAACTCTAACTATAAACTAGTGGACATTCTGAGTGGTTAACCCTAACTATAAACTAGTTGACATTCTTAGTGGTTAACCCTAACTATAATCTAGTGGACATTCTGAGTGGTTAACCCTAACTATAAACTAGTTGACATTCTTAGTGGTTAACCCTAACTATAAACTAGTGGACATTCTGAGTGGTTAACCTTAACAACTAACATAGTAGACATTCTGAGTGGTTAACCCTAACTATAAACTAGTAGACATTCTGAGTGGTTAACCTTAACAACTAACGTAGTAGACATTCTGAGTGGTTAACCCTAACTATAAACTAGTAGACATTCTGAGTGGTTAACCTTAACAACTAACGTAGTGGACATTCTGACTGGTTAACCCTAACTATAAACTAGTTGACATTCTTAGTGGTTAACCCTAACTATAAACTAGTGGACATTCTGAGTGGTTAACCCTAACTATAAACTAGTGGACATTCTGAGTGGTTAACCCTAACTATAAACTAGTTGACATTCTGAGTGGTTAACCCTAACTATAAACTAGTTGACATTCTTAGTGGTTAACCCTAACTATAAACTAGTGGACATTCTGAGTGGTTAACCTTAACAACTAACATAGTAGACATTCTGAGTGGTTAACCCTACTAAAAACTAGTAGACATTCTGAGTGGTTAACCTTAACAACTAACGTAGTAGACATTCTGACTGGTTAACCCTAACTATAAACTAGTTGACATTCTTAGTGGTTAACCCTAACTATAAACTAGTGGACATTCTGAGTGGTTAACCTTAACAACTAACGTAGTGGACATTCTGACTGGTTAACCCTAACTATAAACTAGTTGACATTCTTAGTGGTTAACCCTAACTATAAACTAGTGGACATTCTGAGTGGTTAACCCTAACTATAAACTAGTTGACATTCTTAGTGGTCAACCCTAACTATAAACTAGTGGACATTCTGAGTGGTTAACCTTAACTATAAACTAGTTGACATTCTGAGTGGTCAACCCTAACTATAAACTAGTGGACATTCTGAGTGGTTAACCTTAACTATAAACTAGTTGACATTCTGAGTGGTTAACCCTAACTATAAACTAGTTGACATTCTGAGTGGTTAACCCTAACTATAAACTAGTTGACATTCTTAGTGGTTAACCCTAACTATAAACTAGTGGACATTCTGAGTGGTTAACCTTAACTATAAACTAGTTGACATTCTGAGTGGTTAACCCTAACTATAAACTAGTGGACATTCTGAGTGGTTAACCTTAACTATAAACTAGTGGACATTCTGAGTGGTTAACCCTAACTATAAACTAGTTGACATTCTGAGTGGATAAACCTCACCATAAACAAATGGACTGATAAATGATAAATGATAAACTAATATAAACAAAAATACTACAATAATACATTAATATACACAAAAAATACTATAAGTACACACTTACATACACAAAAAATACTATAATAATACAATAACATATAGACCAAATACTATAATATTACACTAATATTTACAAAAATAATATAATAAAACACTAATATTTATAAAAAACACTGTAATTATACACTAATATATACAAAAAATACTATAATAATACACTAATATGTATACAAATACTATAATAATACACTAATAAATACCAAAATGCTGTAATAATACACTAATATGCAAGAAAAATACTGTAATAATACACTAATATATATATATATAAAAATACTATAATAACAGACTAATATATACAAAAAATGTTGTAATAATACACTAATATATACAAAGAATACTATAATAATACACTAATATATACAAAAAACACTGTAATAATACACTAATATACACAAAAAACACTGTAATAATACACTAATATACACAAAAAAGTACTGCAAGAATACACTAATATATACAAAAATACTATAATACACTAAAAAATAAAAAAAATGCTGTAATAATACACTAATATATATAAAAATATTATAATTATACACTAATAAATACAAAAATACTATAATAATACACTAATAAATACAAAAAATACTGTAATATTACATTAATATGCACAGAAATACTATAATAATACACTAATATGTATAAAAATACTATAATAATACACTAATAAATACAAAAATACTATAATAATACACTAATAAATACAAAAAATACTGTAATAATACATTAATATGCACAAAAATACTATATTAATACAGTAATATATATAAAAATACTATAATAATACACTAATAAATACAAAAATACTATAATAATACACTAATATATACAAAAATACTATAATAATACACTAATAAATACAAAAAATACTGTAATAATACATTAATATGCACAAAAATACTGTAATAATACATTAATATGCACAAAAATACTGTAATAATACACTAATATGTATAAAAAATACTATAATAATACACTAATAAATACAAAAATACTATAATAATACACTAATAAATACAAAAAATACTGTAATAATACATTAATATGCACAAAAATACTATAATAATACACTAATATATATAAAAATACTATAATAATACACTAATAAATACAAAAAATACTGTAACAATACATTAATATGCACAAAAATACTGTAATAATACACTAATATATATAAAAATACTATAATAATACACTAATAAATACAAAAATACTATAATAATACACTAATATATACAAAAATACTATAATACACTAATAAATACAAAAAATACTGTAATATTACATTAATATGCACAAAAATACTGTAATAATACACTAATATATATAAAAATACTATAATAATACACTAATAAATACAAAAATACTATAATAATACATTAATATATATATATACTATATATATATATATATATATATATATATAAATACTATAATAATACACTAATATATTCAAAAATACTATAATAATACACTAATAAATACCAAAATGCTGTAATAATACACTAATATGCAAGAAAAATTTTGTAATAATACACTAATATATACAAAGAATACTATAATAATACACTAATATACACAAAAAACACTGTAATAATACACTAATATACACAAAAAAGTACTGCAAGAATACACTAATATATACAAAAATATTATAATAATACACTAATAAATACAAAAAATACTGTAATATTACATTAATATGCCACAAAAATAATATAATAATACACTAATATGTATAAAAATACTATAATAATACACTAATAAATACAAAAATACTATAATAATACACTAATAAATACAAAAAATACTGTAATAATACATTAATATGCACAAAAATACTATAATAATACAGTAATATATATAAAAATACTATAATAATACACTAATAAATACAAAAATACTATAATAATACACTAATATATATAAAAATACTATAATAATACACTAATATTGTCATGACCTCCGCTCCAGTGACCTTTCCCCCAATCTCCACACTCACCTGGTCCTGCACTGCGCAGCTGCAAGCCGTTCCTAATCGGTGGCTATATAAGCAGTAAGGCTTGTAGCTGCCAGTGCAGGACCATTCAGATATGTCACCTCCATAACCCGGACTTTTGCTTCCATCTCCCCAATCACCATAACCCGGGACACTCATCATCACCACGGACTCTGGCCGTCCACCCCCAGGTTGTGTTTGTCTTGTTTTTATGTAGTTTTGTTATTAAATTATTTTGCCCTTCAGTACTGTGCAATGGAGTCCTCCTTTCACCTCACCCCGATCCGTGACAAATATATACAAAAATACTATAATAATACACTAATAAATACAAAAAATACTGTAATAATACATTAATATGTACAAAAATACTATATTAATACAGTAATATATATAAAAATACTATAATAATACACTAATAAATACAAAAATACTATAATAATACACTAATATATACAAAAATACTATAATAATACACTAATAAATACAAAAAATACTGTAATAATACATTAATATGCACAAAAATACTGTAATAATACATTAATATGCACAAAAATACTGTAATAATACACTAATATATATAAAAATACTATAATAATACACTAATATACACAAAAAAGTACTGCAAGAATACACTAATATATACAAAAAATACTATAATAATAGACTAATATATACAAAAATACTATAATACACTAAAGAATAAAAAAATACTGTAATAATACACTAATATATATAAAAATACTATAATAACAGACTAATATATATAAAAATACTATAATAATACACTAATAAATACAAAAAAATACTGTAACAATACATTAATATGCACAAAAATACTGTAATAATACACTAATATATATAAATATACTATAATAATACACTAATAAATACAAAAATACTATAATAATACACTAATATATACAAAAATACTATAATACACTAATAAATACAAAAAATACTGTAATATTA
>CM035797.1:755611-798111 GCA_020466265.1 Siphamia tubifer
CATGTGACTGAGGCAGGTGTGAGGTTCAGTTCAGTTCATTAGTGTTTGATTGGACTTACAGGAGGTGAAACCAGCTGCATTATAGATAAAGTCCTGTTACTACTGTTAATCTCTCACACACACACACACACACACACACACCATCACTCAACACTTGTGTCTCAGCTGAACGTGTGTCGTAACCATGATGCTTTGTCACCGTCCTCAAGGGCATCGAGTGAGTGAGTCAGTGAGAGAACGAGTAAGTGAGAGTGAGTGAGAGAGAACGAGTGAATGAGCAAGTGAGAGAGCACCAGCCCCATGGTAACGACAGCCAAAGGAAATGATGGATTATGCTGACAGTGTCCCAGCGCAGCGTCAGATTAGCAGCCCTTCTATTTTATTTTTATTCCTCTTATGAAATCAGATTAGTGCAGGAGAAAGTCCATCTGAGACTGGACATGAATGGAATTTAAGAGGTGACAATGTCACCGTTTAACGTCTTCAGGGACAGTTCTAAAGTCAAGATGTAGAGAAAAGGATAGATAATGACAGAGTTTAAACCTGGGATGAGGGTGGAGGTGTGTGTGTGTGTGTGTGTGTGTGTGTGGTGTGTGTGTGTGTGTCTGTGTGTGTGTGTGGTGTGTGTGTCTGTGTGTGCGTGTGTGTGTCTGTGTGTGTGTGTCTGTGTGTGTGTGTGTCTGTGTGTGTGTGTGGTGTGTGTGTCTGTGTGTGCGTGTGTGTGTCTGTGTGTGTGTGTCTGTGTGTGTCTGTGTGTGTGTGTGTCTGTGTGTGTGTGTGTGTGTCTGTGTGTGTGTGTGTGTCTGTGTATGTGTATGTGTGTGGTGTGTGTGTGTGTCTATGTGTGTCTGTGTGTGTGTGTGTGTGTCTGTGTGTGTGTCTGTGTGTGTGTCTGTGTATGTGTGTGGTGTGTGTGTGTGTCTGTGTGTGTGTGTGTGTCTGTGTGTGGTGTGTGTGTGTGTCTATGTGTGCGTGTGTGTGTCTGTGTGTGTGTGTCTGTGTGTGTGTGTGTGTGTGAGTGTGTGTCTGTGAGTGAGTGTGTGTGTGTGTGTGTGTGTGTCTGTGTATGTGTGTGGTGTGTGTGTGTGTGTGTCTGTGTGTGTGTCTGTGTCTGTGTGTGTGTGTGTGAGTGTGTGTGAGTGTGTGTTTGTGTGTGTGTGTGTGTGTGTGTCTGTTTCCATTCATAGCTGAAACATACACAGGGTTAAGGTGTATATATATATATATATATATATATATATATATATATATATATATATATATATATATATCATACTTTCCACACTATAAGGAGCACTTAAAAGACTAATTTTGTCCAAAAACCACAGTTCACCCTATATATGGATTAATTAATCTTGTAATCAGTGAACTGTAAGCAGCCTGTTCCAGTGTCAGTCAATAAAGGGTTAATATAGATGTTAATGTTCTCACACATGGTTTGAGCTGTGGATGTGCAAACGGCTGTAGCAGCTGTGTGTTGAACTGAGCATGTGCAGAAGGAGATGGAACAACTGTTGAATATCTGGCCGGAGCAGAACCACACTAACACTGATGTTTGTCCAGTAACTATGGAAAATGAGCAGCTGCTCAGATTCACTACAAGTTCAAAGATCTGCAACAGTTTAGTCACTTTGTATAATATAAATGATGTGATTAAAAAGTCTTAATGATGTGATAAAAGGTCTTAATCAGGTTCAGTTTAATTGAGCTAAAGACACAGACGTTTCAATAACTCAACTTTTAAGGTCAACTCTGGCTTCTTTGGGCATTTTATCCTTTTGTTGTCTTTGGTTACTGGGCAACATGTCCAAAGCCCTGGTCAGATATTTGTTAAGGAGGGAAACAGGGCATACCCCACCCCCACCAGCCCCCCAGGGGGTTTACGTTACCTTGGAAGATGCTGTGCAGAAGCTAAAAAATGGGCTCATTGGGCTCGTGTGTGTGTGTGTGTGTGTGTGTGTGTGTGGGGGGGGGGGGGGGTGTTATGAGTGTGGTGCACCAGAGCTCATCAATAAGCCAATAACCCTAACCCTAACTCTAAGACAAAGAGACACATGGAGACATAGAGGACACAAGCTAAAATATAAACAAAATACAGTAAAATTGTGTAGAACTTACACTAAAATGTATTAAAATAGTAGCCTAGCCTAGCAGTGCTATCTCTATTCATTCCATGTATGGGTCTAGTGGTGCTTCATAGTCAGAGGAGGCGGGGCTAAAAGGTTGTCTTTCAAATCCTCTGTATGCAATAGGACGGTACTACAACCAATCAGAGTAATCTTTAGGATGACGTAGTTAGAGCGACTGAAAGTTGACGGAGGAGTCTGGAGAAAGTTAGGAATGACTAAACAAAATGGTGGATTATGGAGCTGAACGACTGTTGTCGCTTCTGTAAAAAGAATTTAAAGATTGTTGATGTTTTCTCACATTCTTCACTCATCTGTGATAAAAATAAATCTACACCTGTTGTTGTTCTTCTTCTATGGTTGTTTACACTTGTTTCTCTACCAATCGTCACAGCATCACTTTGTTAGGCCCGCCCTCTGACTCTATACTTCACTGTGATTGGTCAGTTGGTAGAACATTAAATTTACTGATGCTAGGAGGGGCTAGCATGGCTATCACGGCTAGGCTAGTTTTATTGCACACTTATTAATTAATTCATCCTCTATATTTTTTTATTATTATTCTCAATAGATAACTGCAGAAACCAAAAACCAGTCCTTTTTGTCCTAGTTTATGTCCCTCCTGGTCCTTATTCACAGTTTTTATTAGAAGTCTCTGACTTTCTATCCAGTGTAGTGTTGAACTGGGATAGGATTATAATAGTTGGTGATTTGAACATACATGTTGATAACAACACTGACTCTCTTAGTAATGCATTTAGTGACCTACTAGACGGATTAGGCTTTATCCAAAATGTTCATAAACCAACCCACATTCACAGACATACTCTCCATCTGATCTGAACACTTGGTGTTGAAATTAATGACCTCGTCGTTTTTACCCATAATCCCATACTCTCAGATCACTTTTTAATGACCTTCCAGGTTTTGTTTGAGGATATTTCTACCTCAGTGATTAAAACACAAATGAAAAGGATACTATGTGACCGTGCTGTCTCAAAGTACAAAGAGTTAATTCAGTCACTATTTGTGTCTATGTCATGTGATTATGTAAAGGACACATTTAGTCCCAGTATAAGTGATGAGTTAGTCGATAGTACCATGCTCACACTACAAACTACGTTAGATATAGTTGCCCCCCTTAAGTTAAAAACTACTAAGATTAGATGAACCTCCCCATGGTACAACGCTGACACTCGCTCCATTAAACAAACAACACCTAAATTAGAGACAATGGAGGCGATCCAACTTAGAAGATTCTTTCAATGCCTGGAAAAATATCTTAATAAAGTATAATCCATCTTTGCGTACAGCCAAAACTAGATATTACTCATCCATAATAGAAGAAAACCAGAATAATCCTAGATTCCTGTTCAGTACTGTAGCCAGACTGACAAACAGACACACCTCCGTGGAACCAGTTATTCCATCCACGCTCCATTCTGATGATTTCCTGCAGTTCTTTAACAATAAAATATCAACTATTAGAGACAAAATAGACACATTTCTCCCAAATATTAGATCAGAAAAAGCAGTGGTTTCAAACCTAGGCCTTTTTATAAATCCCTCTGTAACACTAAATAATTTCACCACTGTAGACCAAACTGATGTCATATCTATTATCATGTCTTCCAAATCATCACCTGCCTCTTAGATCCAATTACAACTAAACTCTTTAAACAGATTCTGCCCCTAATTATTAACACTGTCCTAAATATAATTAACACTTCATTAATTACTGGATATGTGCCACAGTCATTTAAATATGCTGTTATTAAACCAATTCTGAAAAAGCCTACCCTAGATCCTGACATTTTAGCCAATTATAGGCCTATATCCAATTTGCCCTTCCTGTCAAAGGTTTTAGAACGAGTAATAGTTAAACAGCTGTGCCAATACCTGCAGGATAATAGTTTATTTGAACAGTTTCAGTCTGGCTTTCGTGCCCATCATAGCACTGAAACAGCGTTAGTTAAAGTTACTAATGACTTATTATTAGCCGCTGACATGGGATTAATATGGGTCCTGGTGTTATTAGACCTTAGTGCAGCCTTTGACACCATTGACCACAGTATCTTAGTGCACAGATTAGAATATGATATAGGTATTAGAGGAGCAGCCCTCTGCTGCTTTAAATCATATTTATCTAATCCATACCAATTTGTTAACGTTAATCAACAATCATCGCAGTCCTCCAGAGTTAATTATGGCGTTCCTCAAGGGTCAGTCCTTGGGCCTATTTTGTTTACACTATATATGCTCCCTTTAGGTAACATCATTAGAAATCATGGAATTAATTTTCATTGTTATGCAGATGACACACAGCTATATTTATCGATTAAACCTGATCAGACCAGACAAATAGATAAACTAAGTACATGTGTCCAAGACATAAAGACTTGGATGAGTGCCAATTATCTTTTATTGAACCCTGAAAAAACTGAAGTCGTTATAATTGGTCCTAAAAATGCCACAGACTCCCTACCTGACCACATAGTTACTGTAGACAACTTAAGTGTAACACCCAGTGCCACAGTTAAAAATTTAGGAGTTTTATTTGATCCAGATCTTTCATTCAAAGGGTCAGAGGTCAGGGCACATTAACCAAACTTGCAGAACAGCCTTCTTTCACCTGCGCAACATTAGCCAAAATTAGGAATATTCTGTCTAAAACGACTGCAGAAAAATTAATTCATGTATTTGTTACATCACGATTAGATTATTGTAACTCCTTACTTGTAGCGTGTCCTAAATATTCCCTAAAAAGCTTCAACTGGTTCAAAATGCAGCAGCAAGATTATTAACAGGATCAAATAGAAGAGAACACATCACCCCTGTGCTCCAAACCCTGACCCCTGACCCCTAACCCTATCACCCCTGTGCTCCAAACCCTTCATTGGCTACCAGTTGAGTCTAGAATTGAATTTAAAATCCTCCTCCTTACATATAAAACCATTAATGGTATGGGTTAGGGTTAGGGGTCAGAGGTCAGGGGTTAATTGTATGGGCCCCTCTTATCTTAAAGATGATCTGGTTCCGTACCAACCCAATAGAACCCTTCGTTCTCAGAATGCAGGTTTATTGAAAGTTCCTAGGGTTTCTAAAAGTACAGTAGGAGCTAGAGCCTTTAGTTACCATGGTTACTGTCTGATGGAGCTAGAGCCTTTAGTTATCAGGCCCCTGTCTTATGGAAACATCTTCCCTTTAATATTAAAGATGCCGACACAGTCTCTACATTTAAAATTACGCTTAAAACATTCCTGTTCAAGAAAGACTATGGTCAGGTTAGTTAAAAAATGATGTGGTGTATGAGTCACAGTTCAGTCTAGGCTGCCCTAGGAGTTAGAATGATGGGGGAAGTACAGACACTGAGTTCTTTCTTCTCTTTCTCTCTCTCACACCTGTTTCTGTCATTTTTATAACCTATCTTTCATACCAAGTCTGTTCATGACTAGTCACCTGGTGTGTGTGTCCCCCCCCCCCCCCCCCCCCCCCCCCCAGGGGGGAGTGGTGGCTCTCCTGACAGTGTCTGCACGGGAGCCATGGACGACAGGATCTGCAGTTTCTCGCCTGTGCCGACCTGTGACCCCGGACCACCTGTCCGCCTGTCTGGACCAGCCCCCCTTCCTGCATTTATACATGGACGTTCATCTATAGTCTGTCCGTCCATGGGAGTGGATCTGTCCTTCAATGTGGTTCTCCTCGAGATTTCTTCTTTTTCCCACTGGGTTTTTTCTTGCCGAGAAGGAGGGTCTAAGGACAGGGGGAGGGTCTAAGGACAGGGGGAGGGTCTAAGGACAGGGTATGCTTGGGACTTTTTTCATGTATATCTGTAGTTGATTGTGTTTTTGTAAAGCCCTTTGAGACGACTTTGTTGTAATTTTGGGCTTTATAAATAAAATTGAATTGAATTGAATAAGAGTACAGGCATCATAGGCCTACATGTGATTGTTTTTCAATATAAAATTGTTAATGATTAACTGATTATTAATTAATAATTCTCCCAACAATCAACAAAGAAAACTTCATGGAAGGCCAATCCCTAGTTCCTGTAAATATGTGTTTTGCTGCTGCCTGTCTTCGCCAGGACTGTCTTATAAAGGAGGTTCTTAATGTCAATGGGATATTTCCTGGTTAAATATAAATAAAACAAACAGTGATAATGTACAACAGTGGTTCTCAAATGGAGGTACGTGTACCCCTGGGGGTATGTGGAGGTACTGCAGTGAGTACATGAAACTTTTCAAAACTATTTAAAAAAAATAAGTACTGTACTTTCCGCACTATAAGGTGCATTAAGTGAAGCCCAAATGATCAGATAAAAACTGATATAAGTTTGGCTTTCATAAAACAGACAGTGATTTTACACTCTTCCTCTTTTTTCTTCCAAAAATGTTTTGTCCATGTCAGGGGGAACTGGACTAACAATATGTTTGTAAGGAGGAACATGGGTGGAAACAGTTTGACACCCAGTGGTGTAGAAAACACAGCAGTGGTGCAAACACATCCATCATCCACTGGAAAAAACAACACACAAACACAGTTCACAATCAACCATCACATGTTTTCATTTACACAAATAATCAATCAGTATCAGCACATTATTGGTTCCAGTCAAACCAAACCCCAATAACAGGCTTTTTCAATAAAACTATTTTCCATTTTTAAGACTAACTTCCACATCAAAATCAGATTGAATTGATTGATTCCTTTTTTTTATCGTGTTTCTACTAATTTTCTGACCATTTGAGGGTTGAAGGATATTGACTTTTATACATGGTTTGTCTGGACTGACACCGTCATTCATGATGACGAGAATAAAAATAAAACAAGGCAGTCACAGACAGCACACCTCCACAAAGGGTTATAGGTGTTGACGCATCTGATGTCTGAAGGTTAGGGTCAGGGGTCAAAGGTTAGGGTTATCGATGTTGACCCATCTGATGTGTGAAAGTTGGGGTCAAGGGTCAACGGTTAGGGACAGACCATGTGAATGAATTATGGTAAAAACAAACTAAAGTGTAAACTATTGTGAAAACAAATTACAAATTGTTTATATTTACTTTCACTCACAGCCTTGTTTCGTTCCATTGTGTGTTAATAATTATAAATATTAATTATTATTAATAACTGATACATAAACCGGTGTAACGATACACAAAAATAATACACCTTGGTTTTGAAGTCACGGTTCAGTTCATTTTCGGTACAGTACCCTTCTTCAGCAAAGTAATTATTAAACAGTAAATAATTCCAAGTGTTGTCTGGTACCAGTAAGTTAAATGATATATTTTTAAGCGATTAACTAAATGTTGAAATTAAAAATAATTCTTTCCTTTTCAACAGTAAAAAAAACAACTTAAAAGGTGTCATTCCTTTTGGAATTTGATTGGTCAGATGTTGCGTGATTTGTCCCCTCTACTGTCTGTGTGGTGTGTCCCCTCTACTGTCTGTGTGGTGTGTCCCCTCTACTGTCTGTGTGATTTGTCCCCTCTACTGTCTGTGTGATTTGTCCCCTCTACTGTCTGTGTGGTGTGTCCCCTCTACTGTCTGTGTGGTGTGTCCCCTCTACTGTCTGTGTGGTGTGTCCCCTCTACTGTCTGTGTGGTCTGTCCCTTCTACTGTCTGTGTGGTGTGTCCCCTCTACTGTCTGTGTGGTCTGTCCCCTCTACTGTCTGTGTGGTGTGTCCCCTCTACTGTCTGTGTGGTCTGTCCCTTCTACTGTCTGTGTGGTGTGTCCCCTCTACTGTCTGTGTGGTCTGTCCCCTCTACTGTCTGTGTGGTGTGTCCCCTCTACTGTCTGTGTGGTCTGTCCCTTCTACTGTCTGTGTGGTGTGTCCCCTCTACTGTCTGTGTGGTCTGTCCCTTCTACTGTCTGTGTGGTGTGTCCCCTCTACTGTCTGTGTGGTCTGTCCCTTCTACTGTCTGTGTGATTTGTCCCCTCTACTGTCTGTGTGGTGTGTCCCCTCTACTGTCTGTGTAGTGTGTCCCCTCTACTGTCTGTGTGATGTGTCCCCTTTATTGTCTGTGTGGTGTGTGTGATGTGTCCCCTTTATTGTCTGTGTGGTGTGTCCCCTCTACAGACAGTAGAGGGGACACACCAACACTAGGCCAACACTACAGTGTTACACTGAGCCACTACACTGTGGCTCAGTTGGTAGAGTGGGTCGCCCAATGACCAAGAGTTTGGCGGTTTGCAACCCAGCTCTGGCTGTCCACATGTTGAAGTGTCCTTGGGCAAGACACTGAACCCTGAGTTAGTCTCTCAGTAGGACTGACAGAACCTTAGAAACCAAGTGGTGTATCAGTGTGTGTGAATGTGAAGCTAATGTAAAACGCTTTGAACACCATGAAGGTGGAAAAGTGCAATATAAGTGGAGACCATTTACCATTTTACACTAGACTAACACAAGACCAACGCTAGGATAACACTAGTACAACACAAGGTGAACAAACAACCAACACGAGACCAACACTAGGACGACACTAGACCAGCACTAGGCCAACACTATACCAACAGTAGAACAACACTAGGCCAAAAGTAGGACAACACTAGGACAATATTAGGCTAACACTAGGACAACACTAAGGCAATACTATACAAACACTAGAATAACACTAGACCAACAATAGACCAACACATGGACAACACTAGGCCAACAATAGAGCAACACTAGGACACAACTAGGACAACACGAGGGCAACACTAGAACATCATTAGGCTAACACTAGGCCAACATTAGGATAACACTAGGACAACACTAAGCCAACACCAGGACAACAGTAGTACACCACTAGGACAACACTAGGCCAACAGTAGGACAACACTAGGACAATATTAAGCTAACACTAGGCCAACACAAGGACAACACTAGGACAACATTAGGCTAACACTAGGACAACACTAGACCAACACGAGAGCAACACTAGGACACAACAAGGACAACACTAGGGCAACACTAGAACATCATTAGGCTAACACTAGGTCAACAATAGACCAACACTGAGTCAACACTAGGCCAACATAAGGATAACACTAGGACAACACTAAGCCAACACTACACCAACACTAGGACAACAGTCGTACACCACTAGGACAACACTAGGCCAACACAAGACCAACACTAGGCCGACACAAGACCAACACTAGGCCAACACAAGACCAACACTAGGCCAACATTAGGGCAACACTAGGACAACACTAGAACAACATTAGACCACATATCCAAGTGTCCTTGGGCAAGACACTGAACCCTGACTTAGTCTTACACGAGGACTGAAAGAACCTTAGAAACCTACTGGTGTATGAGTGTGTGTGTGAATGTGTGAATGTGAAGCTAATGTAAAGTGCTTTGAGTACCATGAAGGTGGAACACAACTATAGAAGTGCAGAACATTTACCATTTTACACCAACACTCGACCAACACTAGGCCAACACTAAGCAAACACTGCACCAACACAAGGCAAACAATAGGCCAACACTAGGCCAACACTAAGCAAACAATGCACCAACACAAGGCAAACAATAGGCCAACATTAGGCCAACACTATACCAATACTATGGCAACAATAGGCCAACACCAGATCAACACTAGTACGACACTTTACCAGCACTCGGCCAACACTAGACCAACACTAGGATAACATTACGCCAACACTAGGCCAACACTAGGCCAACACTAGGCCAAAACTCCACCAACACAAGGCAAACACTAGACCAACACAAGGACAGCACAAGTACAACACAAGGTGAACACTCGACCAACACTAGGACAACACTAGTACACCACTAGGACAACACTAGACCAACACTAGACCAACATTAGGCCAACACTAGGTAAACAGTATGACAACTCTAGGTCAACACTGGGACATCATTAGGCTAACACAAGGACAACACTAGGCCAACCCTAGGACAACACTATGCCAACACTAGGCCAACACTAGACCAACACTAGGACAACACTAGGGCAATATTAGGCCAACACTAGGATAACACTAGGCTAACACTAGGGCAATATTAGGCTAACACTAAGCCAACACTCGGACAACATTAGGCTAACACTACGACAACACAAGGCCAACATTAGGTTAACAATAGAACAACACTAGGTCAACACCAGGCCAACATTAGGCCAACTTTAGGCCAACACTAGGCAAACAGTAGGACAACACTAGGCCAACACTAGGACATTAGGCCAACAGTAGAACAACACTGGGCCAACACTGGGCCAACAGTCACAATAACTATAAACCTTGTTGAGTTGGAACACGGAAAAAAACAGACTGATTCTGATTAATCAAACTTTTAAAGAGTCTAAATTATCAGACAAAAAGTCTAAATTCCCAGTCACTAAACACTAACAGATTTAATCCATGTATCAGTTTCACTGTCAGTAAATTAAACTCTTTTCAGTTCACCTTATAGTCCAGAAAATACAGTATCTTAATATTCTATTTCTGTGGGACTTGGCGCCACCAAGACATCTGGTGCCCGAGGCGACCGCCGAGTCTGACTATGACAAACACTGACCCTGGACACAACGCCCCTGCCTCCAACAACCAATAATGGAAACACAAACTGTAAATACACTTTGTCAAACTTTTAGGAAAATCGCTATTGTTTTCTGAAAAACTGTAATGGAAACACAGCTGACTGCCTTGTTTGGGTTTGTTGTTTTTTTGCACATGCAGTGATTGAATCCATACCCGCAAACTGATGTGGACATAGAAGAGCCAGCACAAAACACACAAACACGGAGTGAGCAGAGGCAGATCGACTGCAGAGGAAACCCTCCCCTTCAGCCCAATGAGTAGAACAGATCTAGGTCAAAGCTGATTAATGTTTCCACAGTTCCTGAGAGGATTCTGGTCAGGTGGCAATGATGGCAATGATGGCAACGATGACTGCTATGACTAGGGATGGGTATCGAGAACCGGTTCTAATTAGGTATCAGTGCCATCTGCTTCGGTGCCGCCCCGGTTCATAGCCATAGAAGCAATTCATTGGGTTGTCCCTTCCAAAGATGGCTGCCAACACGCATGTTGCTGACTTTCACTTGAGGTTTCCACCCTAACTATCGAAGAAACACGTGCATCTTGTAAACAAATTGCCGACATGTCCAAGACAAGACCACAACATGCCAAAGGGAAAAACTTCGAAAGTGTGGCTCCATTTCAGTCGCGAAGACAGTGACAATGCCACCTGCAACAAATGCCTGAAAAGTATTTCTTGTAAAGGGGGAAACAAATCTAATTTAATGAAGCCTTTGATTTGCCACAGAATAAACTTGAGAGCGGAGAGCTGTACAGTCTGAGTGTTTACAGCAGACCCCCACTGCTACGCCTGACAGCCATCATGACGACGCTACGCTAAATATTTGGAGCACTGACCATGACAGCCATTCAGGTAGGTAAGCTAGTAGCCTAAATAAAATAAGAAATAAAGTTAGATGGAAACGTTACCATTTGTTTTTGTTTAGGTGTTTTTAAGTGATGGAAAATGGTTTTGGAAGCTGGTAATCCAAATGTTATATTTTGTTAGAATTTGCGTGTGTGCTGCAACTTAGAAAGAAAGAATGAAATTAAATTAAGAAAATAAATAGATTATTTGACACTATAATGACACTGAATTGATTATAATGCTTGCATTAATATAAGTAGAGCACTCCAATGCTTATCTTTAGTGCCAACACATATTTGTGGATTTATACAGTTGCATCAGTATCGCTGAGCGACGCAACGACTCCCTTCACATTGGCAAAAAGTGCCAATTTGCCGAAAGATAAGGTGGAGGAAATCCATAGAGCTGTGACCAGGTTTGTAGTCAAGGGACTGCAATCTTTCTCTACTGTACAATCACCATGGTTCAGGTGAATACACAAAACGCAAAGTGTAAAAAAATGTGTAGAATTGTGAATACTCAGCTGTAGTGAATACACTGTTGATTTTATAATAAATTGCATTATACAAATTTACTACTAATTTCATCTTTATTTTCATAAAGTTAAAATAAATAATGCATATTACTAATTTCATGATTATTTCTTATTATAATGTTAAAATAAATTACTGATAATTTCATGATTATTATGTTATCCTATTTAAATATATATTATCCTGTGTGTATGTGAAATTAATTGAGTATAGCATTTGCACTAAATATTGTATTATTATTATTTTTTTAACAGAGAATTGACCACAGCCCTTAATCATCGCTACCGACCACCATCCAGGGATGATCTTTCCAATAGGCTTATTCCTGCTTGGTACTCTATTGAAAAAGCAAATCTAATTCAGGAGTTAGCTCAGGTGCAAAAAGTGACTATCACATGTAATGGGTGGACCAGTATTGCAAAACTGAAAGACTGAATATGCTTATGCTTCATGAGCAAAAAAAGTTCAATGCTGGTACTAAAAGTATGTGAATACTTAATTATTTTTTTACACTTAATTTATAGTTTTGTTTTTTGCTTGTAGCAATAAAAAAACGGGAACAATTTTTTTAAGTATCGGTTCTGGTATTGTTTAGGTATCAGTATTGTACAAAAAGTACCGGCTAGGTACCGGTATCAGAAAAAGCCCTAACGATATGACTGCTATGACTGTGACTGAGATGACTGTGATGACTGTGATGACAGATGACTGCGATGACAGATGACTGCGATGACAGATGACTGAGATGACTGTGATGACTGCGATGACTGCTATGACTGCTATGACTGAGATGACTGAGATGACTGAGATGACTGTGATGACTGCGATGACTGCTATGACTGCGATGACTGCTATGACTGAGATGACTGTGATGACTGCTATGACTGCTATGACTGCTATGACTGCTATGACTGCTATGACTGCGATGACTGCTATGACTGCTATGACTGAGATGACTGTGATGACTGCGATGACTGCTATGACTGCTATGACTGAGATGACTGTGATGACTGCGATGACTGCGATGACTGCGATGACTGAGATGACTGCGATGACTGCGATGACTGCTATGACTGCTATGACTGAGATGACTGAGATGACTGCGATGACTGAGATGACTGCGATGACTGCTATGACTGAGATGACTGAGATGACTGCGATGACTGCGATGACTGAGATGACTGAGATGACTGCGATGACTGCTATGACTGCTATGACTGCTATGACTGAGATGACTGAGATGACTGCGATGACTGAGATGACTGAGATGACTGCTATGACTGAGATGACTGAGATGACTGAGATGACTGAGATGACTGAGATGACTGCTATGACTGCTATGACTGAGATGACTGCAATGACTGAGATGACTGAGATGACTGAGATGACTGAGATGACTGAGATGACTGCTATGACTGCTATGACTGCTATGACTGCTATGACTGAGATGACTGAGATGACTGCGATGACTGAGATGACTGAGATGACTGCTATGACTGAGATGACTGCGATGACTGAGATGACTGAGATGACTGCTATGACTGCTATGACTGAGATGACTGCGATGACTGAGATGACTGCTATGACTGAGATGACTGAGATGACTGCGATGACTGCTATGACTGCTATGACTGAGATGACTGCGATGACTGAGATGACTGCTATGACTGAGATGACTGCTATGACTGCTATGACTGCTATGACTGAGATGACTGAGATGACTGAGATGACTGCGATGACTGCGATGACTGCTATGACTGAGATGACTGCGATGACTGAGATGACTGCTCTGACTGAGATGACTGAGATGACTGAGATGACTGAGATGACTGCTATGACTGCTATGACTGCTATGACTGCTATGACTGAGATGACTGCGATGACTGAGATGACTGCTATGACTGAGATGACTGCTATGACTGCTATGACTGAGATGACTGCGATGACTGAGATGACTGCTATGACTGCTATGACTGAGATGACTGCGATGACTGAGATGACTGCGATGACTGCTATGACTGCTATGACTGAGATGACTGCGATGACTGAGATGACTGCTATGACTGAGATGACTGCTATGACTGCTATGACTGAGATGACTGCGATGACTGAGATGACTGCTATGACTGAGATGACTGCTATGACTGCTATGACTGCGATGACTGCGATGACTGAGATGACTGCGATGACTGCGATGACTGCGATGACTGAGATGACTGCGATGACTGCTATGACTGCTATGACTGCGATGACTGAGATGACTGCTATGACTGCGATGACTGAGATGACTGCTATGACTGAGATGACTGCTATGACTGCTATGACTGAGATGACTGAGATGACTGCTATGACTGAGATGACTGCTATGACTGCTATGACTGCGATGACTGAGATGACTGCTATGACTGAGATGACTGCTATGACTGCGATGACTGAGATGACTGCGATGACTGCGATGACTGCGATGACTGCGATGACTGACATGACTGCGATGACTGAGATGACTGCTATGACTGCTATGACTGCGATGACTGAGATGACTGAGATGACTGCGATGACTGCGATGACTGAGATGACTGCGATGACTGCGATGACTGAGATGACTGCGATGACTGCGATGACTGCGATGACTGCGATGACTGCGATGACTGAGATGACTGAGATGACTGCTATGACTGCGATGACTGCTATGACTGCTATGACTGCTATGACTGCTATGACTGCGATGACTGCAATGACTGCGATGACTGCTATGACTGCGATGACTGCGATGACTGCTATGACTGCTATGACTGAGATGACTGCGATGACTGCTATGACTGCTATGACTGCGATGACTGAGATGACTGCTATGACTGAGATGACTGAGATGACTGCTATGACTGAGATGACTGCTATGACTGAGATGACTGCTATGACTGCTATAACTGCTATGACTGCTATGACTGCTATGACTGCTATGACTGCGATGACTGCTATGACTGCTATGGCTGCGATGACTGAGATGACTGCGATGACTGCGATGACTGCGATGACTGCTATGACTGCGATGACTGCGATGACTGCTATGACTGCTATGACTGAGATGACTGCGATGACTGCTATGACTGCTATGACTGCTATGACTGAGATGACTGAGATGACTGCTATGACTGCTATGACTGAGATGACTGCTATGACTGCGATGACTGCTATGACTGAGATGACTGCTATGACTGCGATGACTGCTATGACTGCGATGACTGCGATGACTGCTATGACTAAGATGACTGCTATGACTGCGATGACTGCTATGACTGAGATGACTGCTATGACTGCGATGACTGCGATGACTAAGATGACTGCTATGACTAAGATGACTGCTATGACTGCGATGACTGCTATGACTGAGATGACTGCTATGACTGCGATGACTGCTATGACTGCGATGACTGCTATGACTAAGATGACTGCTATGACTGCGATGACTGCTATGACTGAGATGACTGCTATGACTGCTATGACTGCTATGACTGCTATGACTGCTATGACTGCTATGACTGAGATGACTGCTATGACTGCTATGACTGAGATGACTGAGATGACTGCTATGACTGAGATGACTGCTATGACTGCTATGACTGAGATGACTGAGATGACTGCGATGACTGAGATGACTGCGATGACTGAGATGACTGCGATGACTGCTATGACTGAGATGACTGCTATGACTGCTATGACTGAGATGACTGAGATGACTGCTATGACTGAGATGACTGCTATGACTGCTATGACTGAGATGACTGAGATGACTGCGATGACTGAGATGACTGCGATGACTGCTATGACTGAGATGACTGCTATGACTGAGATGACTGCTATGACTGCTATGACTGCTATGACTGCGATGACTGCTATGACTAAGATGACTGCTATGACTGCGATGACTGAGATGACTGCTATGACTGCGATGACTGCTATGACTGAGATGACTGCTATGACTGCGATGACTGAGATGACTGCGATGACTGAGATGACTGCTATGACTGCTATGACTGAGATGACTGAGATGACTGCTATGACTGCTATGACTGCTATGACTGAGATGACTGCGATGACTGCTATGACTGCTATGACTGAGATGACTGAGATGACTGCTATGACTGCTATGACTGAGATGACTGCTATGACTGCTATGACTGAGATGACTGAGATGACTGCTATGACTGCGATGACTGAGATGACTGAGATGACTGCTATGACTGCGATGACTGCTATGACTGCTATGACTGCTATGACTGCTATGACTGCTATGACTGCTATGACTGCTATGACTGAGATGACTGCTATGACTGCTATGACTGAGATGACTGAGATGACTGCTATGACTGAGATGACTGAGATGACTGCGATGACTGAGATGACTGCGATGACTGCGATGACTGCTATGACTGAGATGACTGCTATGACTGAGATGACTGCGATGACTGCTATGACTGAGATGACTGCTATGACTGAGATGACTGCGATGACTGAGATGACTGCGATGACTGAGATGACTGCGATGACTGAGATGACTGCGATGACTGCTATGACTGAGATGACTGCTATGACTGAGATGACTGCTATGACTGAGATGACTGCGATGACTGAGATGACTGCGATGACTGAGATGACTGCGATGACTGCTATGACTGAGATGACTGCTATGACTGAGATGACTGAGATGACTGCTATGACTGCTATGACTGAGATGACTGCTATGACTGCGATGACTGCTATGACTGAGATGACTGCTATGACTGCGATGACTGCTATGACTGAGATGACTGCTATGACTGAGATGACTGCGATGACTGCTATGACTGAGATGACTGCTATGACTGAGATGACTGCTATGACTGAGATGACTGCGATGACTGCTATGACTGAGATGACTGCTATGACTGCTATGACTGCTATGACTGCTATGACTGAGATGACTGCTATGACTGCTATGACTGAGATGACTGAGATGACTGCTATGACTGAGATGACTGAGATGACTGCGATGACTGAGATGACTGCGATGACTGAGATGACTGCGATGACTGCTATGACTGAGATGACTGCTATGACTGCTATGACTGCTATGACTGAGATGACTGAGATGACTGCGATGACTGAGATGACTGCGATGACTGCTATGACTGAGATGACTGAGATGACTGCTATGACTGAGATGACTGCTATGACTGCGATGACTGCGATGACTGCGATGACTGCTATGACTGCGATGACTGCTATGACTGCGATGACTGCTATGACTGCGATGACTGCTATGACTGAGATGACTGCTATGACTGCGATGACTGCTATGACTGCGATGACTGCTATGACTGAGATGACTGCTATGACTGCGATGACTGCTATGACTGAGATGACTGCTATGACTGAGATGACTGCTATGACTGCTATGACTGCTATGACTGAGATGACTGAGATGACTGCGATGACTGAGATGACTGCGATGACTGAGATGACTGCGATGACTGCGATGACTGCTATGACTGCTATGACTGAGATGACTGCGATGACTGCTATGACTGAGATGACTGAGATGACTGCGATGACTGCGATGACTGCGATGACTGAGATGACTGAGATGACTGATATGACTGATATGACTGATATGACTGTGACTTTTATGCTCATGAAATATGCTATATAAATAAAGTTCATGATTTATCATTATTATTATTACTATTGTTATTATTACTATGTATATAGACTAAAGGACGAGGCATGAAGGAAGGGGCTGAAATTGTTGGACTCACTGGTGGGTTGATGTTATGTGTGTGACCTGTACAAAACTGTACAACACTACTGCCAACACCTGTGTATTAATACACCTATATGTGTTCATGGAATGGGTCCTTTATCATGTCAATCACTGATGAATGATTCCACAGGTTTGTACACTCCAATACACACTCCCATACACACTCCCATAGACACTCCCATACACACTCCCATACACACTCCCATAGACACTCCCATACACACTCCCATAGACACTCCCATACACACTCCAATACACACTCTCATACACACTCCCATAGACACTCCCATACACACTCCCATACACACTACCATAGACACTTCCATACACACTCCCATAGACACTACCATAGACACTTCCATACACACTCCCATAGACACTCCCATACACACACCCATAGACACTACCATAGACACTCCCATAGACACTACCATACACACTCCCATAGACACTACCATAGACACTACCATAGACACACCCATAGACACTACCATAGACACACCCATAGACACTACCATAGAAACTCCCATACACACTCCCATAGACACTCCCATACACACTCCCATAGACACTACCATAGACACTCCCATACACACTCCCATAGACACTCCCATAGACACTACCATAGACACTCCCATACACACTCCCATAGACACTACCATAGACACTCCCATACACACACCCATAGACACTACCATAGACACTACCATAGACACTCCCATACACACACACCCATAGACACTCGCATACACACACCCATAGACACTACCATAGACACTCCCATACACACTCCCATAGACACTACCATAGACACTCCCATACACACTCCCATAGACACTACCATAGACACTCCCATACACACTCCCATAGACACTCCCATACATGCACCCATAGACACTCCCATACACACACCCATAGACACTACCATAGACACTCCCATACACACTCCAATACACACTCTCATACACACTCCCATAGACACTCCCATACACACTCCCATACACACTACCATAGACACTTCCATACACACTCCAATACACACTCTCATACACACTCCCATACACACTCCCATACACACTCCCATACACACTACCATAGACACTCCCATACACACTCCAATACACACTCTCATACACACTCCCATAGACACTCCCATACACACTCCCATACACACTACCATAGACACTTCCATACACACTCCCATAGACACTACCATAGACACTTCCATACACACTCCCATAGACACTCCCATACACACACCCATAGACACTACCATAGACACTCCCATAGACACTACCATACACACTCCCATAGACACTACCATAGACACTCCCATAGACACTCCCATAGACACTCCCATAGACACTACCATAGACACTACCATAGACACTCCCATACACACACACCCATAGACACTCGCATACACACACCCATAGACACTACCATAGACACTCCCATACACACTCCCATAGACACTACCATAGACACTCCCATACACACTCCCATAGACACTACCATAGACACTCCCATACACACTCCCATAGACACTCCCATACATGCACCCATAGACACTCCCATACACACACCCATAGACACTACCATAGACACTCCCATACACACACCCATAGACACTACCATAGACACTCCCATACACACACCCATAGACACTACCATAGACACTCCCATACACACACCCATAGACACTCCCATACAAACACCCATAGACACTACCATAGACACACCCATAGACACTACCATAGACACACCCATAGACACTACCATAGAAACTCCCATACACACTCCCATAGACACTCCCATACACACTCCCATAGACACTACCATAGACACTCCCATACACACTCCCATAGACACTCCCATACACACACCCATAGACACTACCGTAGACACTCCCATACACACACCCATAGACACTACCATAGACACTCCCATACACACACCCATAGACACTACCATAGACACTCCCATAAACACACCCATAGACACTACCATAGACACTCCCATACACACTCCCATAGACACTCCCATACACACACCCATAGACACTACCATAGACACTCCCATAGACACTCCCATACACACACCCATAGACACTGCCATAGACACTCCCATACACACACCCATAGACACTACCATAGACACTCCCATACACACTCCCATAGACACTACCATAGACACACCCACAGACACTACCATAGACACTCCAATACACACGGCTGCTTGCTATAGCAACGCAGCAACACCAGGGGGACGTTTCCGGTGTGTCAACGTGTCGCGCAGCAGTAATGAAAGAGCGCACATATACTGCAATAATACTGCAATAATACTGCGATGACTGCGATATACTGCGATGGCTGCAATATACTGCGATATACTGCAATATACTTCAATATACTGCGATATACTGCAATATACTGCGATGAACTGTGAGGACTGTTCACTCTCCATGAAAATACTAATGCACTTGATGACTAAAAACCAACCATACTCTGTACTGTAAACGCTGTCACTGGAATCTCATTAAACACACTGTGGATAGAGGACATTTGCATCTACACACCAAACTGTTCTTTGTGGCAGCTGTTCTGTCAACACTGGAGGCTTTTAAATGTGTGTGTGTGTGTGTTTACTGTACATGCCTGTGTTTATGTGTGTGTGTGTGAGAGAGGGAGAGAGAGAGAGAGCAGTTAGCCTAGCATATTAGCATTAACATTAAAACCCTGCATGTACATGCTCAGCTGTGTGTGGATAAAAGGGGTTTGTTTTTTATCCGCCAAATGTCACTGTGTTTATGGAATTATGCCGCTTATTAGGAGGCAGTGGTTCAGTAAATCTGTTAAAAAGACAAGGCCCAGTTAAAGGTCTCCATTGAAAGTGTGATAAGAATTAATAAAGTAGAAAGATTTTTTTAAAAAAAAGGCTTTAGCTGCTGGCTAAAGTTTGGCTAGCAGACTATCATAATCATAACGGATAAAAACATAATTTATCAAGGAGACAATAACAGTTGGAAACCTCCCCGAAGTTGGTGACATTTTGGGTGGTTGAACGTTTAACCTCGGCGCTTTCCAACCCAGCGTTTGTTCAAACGAGGGATAAATAATAAATGTAGAGGCTGTAGACGCTTTTAGTTGAACCTGTGAGACGACACGGGTGCTATTTGTTAGATAGCATTAGCTTAGCATTAGCGGCTATGCTAGTTAGCTCGGGCTTTAGCAGCGGGGCTCCACGGGATGAGAAAAACTCCGCTACCCGCTCCCCTCTCTCAAAGCCCCGGACCACAGGGCGTTCCTCGGGCCCCACACCCACATTCACACCACCCTGGACCCGCCCCGGTGTATCCGCGAACACAACAGCCTTACCTGGGAACGCAGCTCGGGGATGATCGGTCTATCTCCCAGGTGGCGAAGAGGTTCATAGGCACGGGCATGGAGCCGGAGCCAGAGCCAGAGCCCAGGACGACAGCCCCGGCTAGCGCTCCAGTCGGGAGGCTCGTTGGTGCCGGTCCGCCTCCGCCGCTGCTAGGGTTCAGGAAAGCGGGCCGGACGCCTCCTCTGTCTACAGCCGCCGCCATCATCACCTCCACTGCCTGGGGAGCAGCTCTAGCTAAGTGTGGGACGAACGCCGGAGTGTTGTCCGCCTGCTCCTGCTCCAGCTCTGCCACACTCCCTGCTCCGACACCCCGACCCGAGATGCTCAGGGAAGGGAGGGAGAGGGAGAGGAGGGAGGGGTACGGAGAGGCTGATAGGGGGAAACACGGCCCAGCTTTTAGGGTGGGACACAAAACACACCAGCACCAGAAGGACTGTAAAATACACACATGTAGTACTAGAATATACAACAGAATGTAAAATACACACATGCAGTACTAGAATATACAACATACTGTAAAATACACACATGTAGTACTAGAATATACAACATACTGTAAAATACACACATGTAGTACTAGAATATACAACAGAATGTAAAATACACACATGCAGTACTAGAATATACAACATACTGTTTAATACACACATGTAGTACTAGAATATACAACATACTGTAAAATACACACATGTAGTACTAGAATATACAACATACTGTAAAATACACACATGTAGTACTAGAATATACAACATACTGTGAAATACACACATGTAGTACTAGAATATACAACATACTGTTTAATACACACATGTAGTACTAGACTATACAACATACTGTTTAATACACACATGTAGTACTAGAATATACAACATACTGTTTAATACACACATGTAGTACTAGAATATACAACATACTGTTTAATACACACATGTAGTACTAGAATATACAACATACTGTAAAATACACACATGTAGTACTAGAATATACAACATACTGTTTAATACACACATGTAGTACTAGAATATACAACATACTGTAAAATACACACATGTAGTACTAGAATATACAACATACTGTTTAATACACACATGTAGTACTAGAATATACAACATACTGTTTAATACACACATGTAGTACTAGAATATACAACATACTGTAAAATACACACATGTAGTACTAGAATATACAACATACTGTAAAATACACACATGTAGTACTAGAATATACAACATACTGTAAAATACACACATGTAGTACTAGAATATACAACATACTGTAAAATACATACATGTAGTACTAGAATATACAACATACTGTAAAATACACACATGTAGTACTAGAATATACAACATACTGTTTAATACACACATGTAGTACTAGAATATACAACATACTGTTTAATACACACATGTAGTACTAGAATATACAACATACTGTAAAATACACACATGTAGTACTAGAATATACAACATACTGTAAAATACACACATGTAGTACTAGAATATACAACATACTGTAAAATACACACATGTAGTACTAGAATATACAACATACTGTAAAATACATACATGTAGTACTAGAATATACAACATACTGTTTAATACACACATGTAGTACTAGAATATACAACATACTGTTTAATACACACATGTAGTACTAGAATATACAACATACTGTAAAATACACACATGTAGTACTAGAATATACAACCTACTGTTTAATACATACATGTAGTACTAGAATATACAACATACTGTAAAATACACACATGTAGTACTAGAATATGCAACATACTGTTTAATACACACATGTAGTACTAGAATATACAACATACTGTAAAATTTTCACACTAGGACGTGATCTGGCCTAATACAAAGTATTTCACCTTTTCTAGGGTCATCCATTGTAGTAAAAGTACATTTCTAGGGGGCACAATACTACAAAATGAGAATGTCTTTAGCTAAATGGACGTAGACCTGGGATATAGACGTCTGTGTCAAATTTCAGCCAAATCGGTGTTCGTATGTCCGAGCTGAAGCAATTTATGTAGAGGTAATTTTTCCCAAAATTTTGCGACAGCGTAGCACGAAAACGATGCAACTTTTCCAAATAAATGTGATAACTTTAGAAGTCCCACTTGTCTAGATTGTTTTCATTGATTTTTAGCTCATTTGGTCCAACAACCAAGGAGGAGATAGAAAAATCCCTTTTTTTTTTGTCTGCATTTGTTCTCATTGTTTAACACCACAGAGGGAGTCAACATTGTTTGAGATCAATGCATATTTTATTCTTGCAGCCAAATATTTAAATATTTAGTGCATGTGTGTGACCATCAGCGGTCCTCCCTTTATTAGAACTCTCTATTATAAGCCAGGGAGGGCAGTGCTACACCTCAGTGATGTGTGGGAGAAACAAAGACTGGACAGGACAGACAGGACGGACGGGGACAGAAATTAACAGGCGGTGCTATTGCAGTTAAAGATTGTAAGGTGTTGTGTTATTCCAACTATTAACTGTCCATCAATAAAAATAAATAAATAAATCGAAAAAAAGAGGAGAAAACCAAAACAGCACAGAAGAAAAAGAGATTCAATAAATAAATAATTAACTAAACAAAATGGTAGTGAGCACCATAATTGTGGATGACTTGATAGTATAAAATAGAATGCAATAGAATAGAATAGAATTGGCCAGAAGGGGACACTAGTGCAAAAAGAGAATGAGTTTAGGGTAGAGATTCTGGAGAGATTCTCAGCACATTCTGGGGGGTCCCATCATTCACTGAAATGGGACTCGGCAGTAGCTGACGAGACCTGATCAAACATGCAAGTGTGAAGGACCCCAAAGCCCAGAACAGCAATTATGGCAAGGCAGGGCCAAGCCAACAGGGCACCCCCCAATCCCGGGCCGCAGGAGCCACAGGGTGCCCCCCCCCAGAGAGCCACCGGGGCCACCGTGAATGATGCGAACCCGGAGAACAAAAGGGAGCAGCTTCAGACCCCCCCAGCACACCAAGGCTGACCCAGGTGGCCCGGGGCACGAGGGGAACCCTAACCCCACCCCCACCAAACCCCCACCCCCACACCCTCCCCCAAGGGGGACAACTGCCCCACACAGCCAGGAAGCCAGACACAAGGGCCGAGTGGCCCACCGAAAAGGCGGCACCCAGCCCATCACAAGGCAGGCCGCCACTGCGAGCCAGTCAGAGGACAACGGAGCTGCGACCCGATGCGAGCCCAGAGGGTAAAAATGGACAGTGTGGTGGGGCCTGGTTACACCAACAGGGAGGCACCCCGTACAACTCCCGCACCGGCCCCAGGCGAGCGCAGTACACCCGGGGTCCCCACCCCCTCGCAATGTGCCCCAACAACCCACCAGGACAGAGCCACCACACGCCACCAGCCAGCAGTACAGTCACAGCGCCCACCAGAACAGCCAATCCAGCCCCAGCATCCCCCCAAGAGCCATCGCACCAGCTTGGGCCCGACGGGGAAGCAGGGTAAATTCCAATGACAGCGAAAACGACGAGTCCAAATTTTTTAAAATTTCAATCCAAGATGCAAAATTTGGTGAGTTTACATGCATGTTCAGGGGGTCAAATTAGAGCTCAAAGAGCAGAATCAGAAATATAAATAATAACAATTAGTCTCAAAGGCCTTCGCCATCCCTCGTGACCGCCTCCCCAGGTGACCGCCTCCCTAAGCGACTGCCTCCCTAAGCGACTGCCTCCCTAAGCGACCGCCTCCCCAAGCGATGTCCGATTCAAATTTGAGCCAAATCGGTAGTTGTATGCCCGATCTACAGCTATTTAAGTAAGGGTGATTTTTTAGGGGGCGATATCGAGCAAAATCGCAATTTCTATTAATAAACTGGTGTAGGACCGAGAGATAAACGTCTGAGTCAAATTTCAGTCAAATCCGTGTTTGTATGTCCGATCTACTGCCATTTTACTAACGGTGTGTTTGACGAATCTGTAGGGGGCGCTATAGTGCGAAATAAAACTTTCATATGACAAACAAGTGTACACCGAGCAGACATACATCCGCGTCAAATCTCAGCCAAATTGGTGTTTGTATGTCCGAACTACAGCCATTTTCATCAAGAGTACATTTCTAGGGGGCGCTATAGTACAAAATGAGAATGTCTTTAGATAAATGGATGTAGACCTGGGACATAGACGTCTGTGTCAAATTTCAGCCAAATCAGTGTTTGTATGTCCGAGCTGAAGCAGTTTATGTAGTGGTAATTTTCCAGAAATCTTCGCAAACTTTGCAACACCATAGCACAAAAACGATGCAACTTTTCCAAATAAATTGGATAACTTTTAAAGTCCCACTTGTCTAGATCGTTTTCATGGATTTTGAGCTCATTTGGTCCAACGTTCAAGGAGGAAATAGATAAATTCCAATGACAGCGTAAACGACGACTCAAAATTTTTCAAATTTCAATCCAAGATGGCGGACTTCCTGTTGGCTTATGGGCGTGGTCATCATTGGGATTTTTGTTCATCATTATATGCCGAACATCTGTACCGGTTTTCATAGCTCTAACTTCACTAGGGCGTGATCTGGCCTAATACAAACTATTTCACCTTTTCTAGGTGGCGCTGTAGACACATTTCTTTACCGACTTTTACGAAACCTATAAATACTTGAAATTCTTCATACTTCTGAGGTGTGTGCAAAATTTGGGGAGTTTTCGTGCATGTTCAGGGGGTCAAATTAGAGCTCAAAAGGCTGAATCAGAACAAACTGCAAGCAGTATCAATAGACCTTGCGCCCGATGTTGTCTGCGGCGAAGGCCTAATAATAATAAAGAAAGAAAAAAATTCAGAAACCAAGCAGGAACAATATAGCGTTTTTCTGACCCCCCCGAACTTGCCCCCAAATAAAATCTTTTGACTTTCCCCATGTCCCTAGGGGGTCAAAGGTCACATTTGATACACTTTCACGTGTGACATGCACATGCTCAGACACGGCTCGCTACAGTGAATGTGTGAGTGTGTGTGAGTGGTGCGAGTCGTCCCTGGCGACCGCATCCCTGACGTATTTGGTCACCTGGCCATCACAGCAGTGTCATGTATGTGTTTTGTTTTTTCTCTGTTGTTTTCTCTGTGTCTCTCTCTTTCACCTTTGCCCTGATTGTCATTACAGCCAAGTGAGATCCCACACCTGTGGCTAATCAGGTGGATGTATATAAGCCTGCCCTTTTTGTCTGTTCTTTGCCAGATCGTTTTCGTTCAGTCAAGACCTTCCAGTGTTTTCTTCTGTCTGTTTCCCCGTGCTTTTGCCCGTGCTCTGTTTCTGACCCATTCCAGCCTGAGCACGTCCCTGTCTTCAACCTCCAGATCTGAGCCTCATTCTGTTCCTGACTATGTTCCTGTCTGCTTCCCCCGTACTTGACCCGCCTTCTGGACTCTGACCTCTCTCTCTGCCTGCTCTTTCTGGATCTCCGTTGCTGAACCATGGACTGGACTACGTATTCATTTTTGCTCTTTCTCTGTGGACTCTGTATTATTGACTGTGTTATTAAACCCTCGTTAGAACTGTTCCTTTGTGTGCTGTCTGCATTTGGGTCCAACCTCAGAATGTTACATTACGATCTGGCCAGAACATGGACCCAGCAGATCAGCCGGAGTTGGATGCTCGGCTTCACCGAGTAGAACAGGTCGTAGCAGCTATATCGGCTCAGGTGCAACAGCTAGCAGGATTTCTTACACCCGCACAGATTCCCGCTACAGCTGCTGTTTTGGCAAACCCAGATCCAGCTCCCTCACAGCCCACTCACCCGGTTCGGAACCACGAGTTGGGGAGCCCGAGCGGTATGATGGAGATCCCATAAACTGTAACCCATTTCTGACTAACTGTTCCACATTGTTTTCGTTACAGCCACACACGTTTTCTTCCCAGGCTGCTAAGGTGGCATACGCGATAAACCACCTAACGGGTCGAGCGATACGATGGGGAACGGCTGAGTGGGAAGGACGGTGCCATGCTCATCCTTTGAGGCTTTCTCACTGGAGCTCCGGAAGGTGTTTGGACCCGTGATGGAGGGTCCAGATGTGACAGGAGGTCTATTAAACATTCACCAGGATAACCGATCCATTGCAGACTGCGCCATTGACTTCTGCACCAGGGCCCAGAACAGTTCCTGGAATATGGCTGCCCAGTGTGAGGTATTTTTAGCTGGGATATCTCCACGAATAAAGTTTCAGTTGGTCTCATTTGATCTTCCCTCAGATCTAGATGGCTTAATCCGACTGACGAACCGATTGGATCACAGACTGGAGGAGAGAGGATGCTGCATCGCCTCCATCCCACACTCCCGTCTACAATGGGTCTACTGACGTAGTCCATCCAGTCCACATAGCGGGAGGTCCTGCCCCTGGTGGAGGTGACGAGCCGATGCAGGTGGGTCACTCCAGGCTTACGCTGGTCAAGTGAGAGAGGAGGCGTAGAGAGAATCTGTGCCTTTACTGTGGACAGGGGGGCCATTTCCTCGCAAGCTGTCCAGTAAGAGGGAGGGCTCAGCATTAGACCGGGGGTTAATGCTGAGCCGCACCAGTTCAAAACCCCCAGTGTCCAGACCTCTGTCTCATGTTCAGCTCAGCTCCTGATTAAGGGAGAGTACATGTCCTTAGCGACTTTCATCGATTCCGGGGCTGACTCAAGTCTTATCGATGAGGTTCAAGTACATCAGTTGGGACTCTCCATGCAGCCCCTGTTGCTGTTTGTGTGTCCCCTAACCTGTCACCTTTCAGCACCTCGGACAGCGCCACGAGGAGGAGCCGCGGAGGCCGCACCTGAGTGCTTATCAGGAGCTGATATGCGTCACCTGAAAACGCCACTGGAAGAACGCCACTCTCGCCACACAGACTAATTCCCCCTACCCTTTCCCCTGATTTTAGAGTTGTCAAAGTATAGGAAATAAAATAATTATTTTTTTACCTACAAATTCGACTCATCCTATTTCCGCACCTCACAATTTGGTGTCGAAACCCGGGAGAAGAAAGAAAAAAGAAAATACATGACAAGCAACAATATCGAGCCTGCAAAGACAAAAGAGACTAAGAGGAGCAGTACGGGCCACTACGACAAAACTCTTGGACAAGATAGATCGGGAGGTTGGAAAAGAAGATCCCAGCATAGATTTGTTGGAAGAATACCTGGATCATCTGACGGCGAGAGAAAAAGCTTTATTGGACAGCGACCATGATATCAAAGCGGAGACAGCAGTGGATGATTTGGAAGAAGAGGTAAATTCAGCCCTTGAATACATGGATCGAATCATGTCAAGAAAGACCAGGATAAAACGCATCCTGAGAAATACAGATGACAATGGGAGCACAGCTTCAGCAGCTTCCCAATATTCAAACCAGGAGGTAAGAAGACAAGCAGTCAAGTTGCCAAAATTGGTCATTGAGAAGTTTCACGGAGACGTTAGTAAGTGGCAAAGTTTTTGGAGCCAGTTTGAGACAGCAGTTGACAATAATGCTAGTCTAACCAAGTCTGATAAATTTACATATTTGAAATCGTTTTTAATTGGCACAGCAGCTAATGTAGTCATGGGACTTTCTTTATCAGACGAAAATTATGACAATGCAAAGAAAATGCTTATCAGCAGATTTGGGCGTAAAGATCTCATCATAAACGCACATATGAATAAGCTATTAAATCTGACACCAGTAAAAAAGGCCTGGAATGTCGCAGCTTTACGCAGGCTATATGATGACATTGAGATACAAGTGCGCAGTTTAAGCTCAATGGGAGTAGTCTCTGACAGTTATGGCAACTTGCTCTGCCCTATTCTCATGAAGATGATACCAGAAGAAATGGCTTTGCAGTTCACCCATCAAAACGGTAGTGAACGAAATAATGAAAATAATGACAACACGTTCAGTGTCCAAAGTCTGATGACGTTTTTCCAAAAGGAGGTTGAAAGTCGTGAAAGAACAGCCAATCTCACCCAGAATGCGCAAACGCCAGATAAAGAAAAACAGTGCGAAAAGTCCTATGTGGAGAAGAAAATGGCAGAAAAAAGGAGATCTTACACAGCCTCTACAGCCTCGTTTCACGCTGTCAGCGTCAGATGAGCCAAAGTGTTTATTCTGTGGAGGAAATGATCATAGATCTAAGAACTGTACTGAATTAACTCGAACTAAGGAGAGAAAAATTAAGAAAAGAAGGAAAGTGTTTTGTGTGTTTAGGCAGCAGACATATAGCGCGTAATTGTAAAACGCAGGGAATTACCTGTGAAGAATGTGGGCGAAGGCACCACAAAGTAGTCTGTCCTCAATTAGCCAATCAACAGGAAAAACACACAGAAGAGAGACAAGACAGCACACAGCAAACTGCCCGAAGTCTTACAACTGATGCTGTGATAGCAAGTGCAGCTCCAAGTAGTTCTATGAGTAGTACAGTTTTACTCCAAACAGCTACCATTTGGATAGACGCACCCACTCAAAGTCAAGTGGCTAGATGTCTTTTAGATGGAGGTAGCTCACATAGTTTTATTCGAGAAGACATATCCAGAGCACTTAACCTGCCAGTAATAGGCAAAGAAACACTGAATGTTTTTGTATTTGGCTCCAAGACACCTCAAAGACTGACATGCAAGAAGGTGAAGGTGCGTTTAAGGAACGTCAGGAGTAATCAGAACATCGAAGTCCAACTCCTGGAGACGCCCAAGGTGAGCTCTTCAATTATTAAAATGGCAAGTGAAACAATAAGAAATGATTTGGAGTCAAAAGGAATGTCTATGGCGGATGTCCCTGTGAGAGGAATGGAATCAGAGGAACTGCGAGTCCTAATTGGAGGAGACCAGTACTGGAGAATTGTCACTGGAAAAATGGAAAAGCTGGAAGACGGACTGGTTGCGCTGGAGAGTGTGTTTGGATGGCTTGTGCAAGGAGAAGTCACCACACTGAATATTGTCACCGAAGCTGTTGACGTTGAATTACTGCATGTCTGTGTGGAACAAGACCAAGCACTCTCCAACCAGTTGCACAGTTTTTGGGAACTGGAGTCACTCGGAATAGGTAAGGAAGAATTACATTCCGAGACAGATGAAACTATTCTGAAAAGATTTGAAGAAACTGTGAAATTTGTGGATGGCAGATACGAAGTCCGACTGCCCTGGAAAAATGAGCATGTAACTATTTCTTCAAATTATGTTACAGCAAAAAGCAGATTTGATCATCTAATGAGAAGGCTTAAAATTAATCCAACTCTTTTTGATAGATATGATGCTGCTATTCAAAACTATTTAAAAGAAGATATAGTGGAAATGGTCAATGATAATGTGACAAATGATCCTGTGTACTATTTACCGCATCATCCAGTCATAAAAGAAGACAGAGCTACGACAAAATTAAGAGTTGTATTCTATGCCTCCTCTCATGAGAAAAATAGCTGCTCATTAAACGAATGTCTGCTTATAGGTCCAAATTTGAACCCTGACCTATTGAACATTCTGATTAAATTCAGACAATATCCAGTAGCTGTAATGGCAGATATTCAGTCAGCCTTTCTGCAAATCTCCCTCGACAAAAGAGACAGAGACGCACTGAGATTTCTCTGGACAGGTGACAAGCTGACGTCGCAAAAGGAGATAAAGGTGAAAACACTCAGGATGACTAGAGTCCCGTTTGGAGTGTCATCGAGTCCCTTTTTGTTGGCAGCTACTGTACGACACCATCTGAAAGGACACGAGGAAGAAAATCCTGAAGTCGTACGTACAATAAGATGTAGATGATTTCATAAGTGGAGCCGACAACAGTGACGCAGCGGAGGAGCTGTGCGTAAAGGCCAGAGAAATCATGGCAGGTGCGGGAATGGATCTTTGTAAGTGGAAAACGAACAGCCCTGAACTTCAACAGAAATGGTCACAGGAAAAACAGGAACACGGAAAGGATTCCACTCCATTGAAAGTTCTGGGCCTCATCTGGAAAAGTGAAACGGATGAATTCGTCTTTGAAATGGCGGAGGTGATGAATTATGTTAAAGATAAAAGACTCACAAAAAGAGCAGTACTCCAAACAGCATAAAGAATATTCAATCCCATTGGCTTCTTATCTCCATTTATTATTAGAGCAAAAATCATGTTTCAGGAAATGTGGGAAAGAGGCTTGGATTGGGACGAAGAGCTGCCGACAGACTTGGCCACCAGCTGGAAGGAATGGTGCGAGGAACTGCAAGATGTGAGTAAAGTTTCAATTAACAGACGTTATGATAAACAATTAAATCAAAACAAAGACTCCCATGAAATTCATGTTTTTTGTGATACAAGTGAACGAGCTTACTGTGCCGCTGCGTATTTACGCACGACTAAATTGGATGGAATGTGCACTGTAAGTTTAATCTCTGCCAAAACTAAAGTGTCTCCACTGAAACGAGTAACTCTGCCCCGACTGGAACTGCTGGGAGCTCTCATCGGCGCCAGACTTGGTAATTATTTGAGTAACATCTTGAGTCTGAACAATGTTAAATGTCATTTCTGGACTGACTCGATGATTACCGTCCATTGGATTAAAAGCACAGCAAGACAATGGAAGCCGTTCGTGGCTAACAGAGTCGCAGAAATACAGAGTCTCACGCTGCCTGATAACTGGAGACACTGCAAGGGAAAAGAAAATCCTGCTGATCACGGAACTCGCGGACTCAAAGCAGAGACACTTGCAGCTGACACACTGTGGTGGAACGGGCCGAGTTGGTTACGCGCAGCTGACATGACATCTGCGGAGGAAACAGACACGCCTCTACTGACTGGTGAGTGTATCACTCAAAATCAATTAATAGAAGATGAAGAGGATGTTTGTTCTGTAACTGAGCCCATGCTAAAAGTGGAAAATTACAGCAGTTTGAATAAGTTGCTAAGAGTAACTGCATGGACAAGGAGATTTGTGCACAATTTGCGCAACACAGTGAAACAGCGAGGAGAGCTCTACGCTCAGGAGATTGAGGCAGCAGAAAAATACTGGATCAGGCTGACACAAATGAAATGTTTTGCTAAGGAAATGAAACAACTGGAAACAAAGAGGGAATTTGACAGAACATCAAAGGTCCTCATTTTGAAACCCTTTTTGGATGAGGAAAACTTGATGCGACTGCAAAAAACCAATTGGGCTTATGGCCAAAAACATCCATGGATTTTGCCGTCTGAAGATACGTTTTCCGAGTTGTTAATAAAAAGGTCCCACAATGACGTCCTGCACTCTGGCCTACAAGACACTTTGACCCAAGTCAGAGAAAGGTATTGGCTCATAAGAGGCAGACAGATCACAAAGAAAACTTTGGAAAAATGTTTAATATGTCGTAGAAGTAAGGTTAAAGCTGGTCAGCAGCCCTTTGCACCATTACCACGCGATCGTATTGCAGAAGCTCAGCCATTTGAAGTGGTGGGTGTTGATTTTGCTGGTCCCTTACTTGTTAAGAAAACTTATGTTGCTCTGTTCACATGCACAGTTACGCGAGCAGTCCATCTGGAATTAGTCTCTGACTTATCCACTGATGCGTTTATGTTGTGTTTTCGAAGATTTATTGCATGGAGAGGAATCTGCACTACCATCTATTCTGACAATGCTAAAACTTGTAAGCGTGCAGAACAGGATTTAAAGGAATTGTGGAATGTGATGAAAGGAGAAAATATGAAGAACTTTTTTCTGGAAGGAAAATCACATGGAAATACATCGTCGAAAGAGCTGCGTGGTGGGGTGGGATGTGGGAGCGTCTCGTCCGTTCCGTCAAGGCCTGCCTCAGAAAAATTCTTGGAAAGGCTTATTTGACATATGATGAGATGCAGACTTTGCTGACTGAGGTGGAGGCTGTGATTAATTCGAGGCCGATTACTTATTTGCATGTTGATTCGCAGGAGCCATCACCCCTCACCCCTCACCCCAGCCCATTTCTTGATTGGTCAGAGAGTGACTACCTTGCCCTCTCAGCCGGTTCAGGCTACGGACAGCAGGAGGGTGGATGGAGAGCGGCTGACCAGGCGCTGGAATTATCGCTGCCGGCTGGTGAGTGAGTTCTGGAGTAGATGGAGGACAGAGTATTTAATGGAGTTGCGTTCTGCACACTGTACTAAAAATGTGAAGGCTACTTCATTCGATGTTGGAGATTTGGTTCTCGTCCACGATGAGAGGCTGCCGAGGCATATGTGGAAGATGGCTCCAGTCGAGGAGGTGTTCCGGGGTCGTGATGCCAAAGTGAGATCTTGTTCTGTTCGTTTACCCTTTAACAATATTCTGAGAAGACCTATTCAGTTTCTCTATCATCTTGAAGTGGAGTGATGTACGTATTAAAAACGTCCATCGGCCCGGAGTTTGTTGCTGTTTGTGTGTCCCCTAACCTGTCACCTTTCAGCACCTCGGACAGCGCCACGAGGAGGAGCCGCGGAGGCCACACCTGAGTGCTTATCAGGAGCTGATATGCGTCACCTGAAAACGACACTGGAAGAACGCCACTCTCGCCACACAGACTAATTCCCCCTACCCTTTCCCCTGATTTTAGAGTTGTCAAAGTATAGGAAATAAAATAATTATTTTTTTACCTACAAATTCGACTCATCCTATTTCCGCACCTCACAGCCCTTGACTAGGCCAGTTCCTGCCCGAGCACTTGATGGTCATTCTATGGGAGAAATAACCCATCAGACGGAACCTGTTGTCTTGACCATAGCGGGTTCTCATGTGGAGACTATCCAGTTCCTGATTTTGCCATCGTCTGAGATTCCCCTCGTCTTAGGTTTCCCCTGGCTCCGCAGACACAACCTCCATATTGATTGGGAGACAAGTTGAATAAACTTTTGGAGCTCGGGCTGTCGTACTTCCTGTCTTCAGTCACCCAAGGATCGTGAGAGGGCAGCAAAAAGCATTTGGAGACTGATCTGGTACCACCCGAATATCATGATTATAGGGAAGTGTTCAGTAAGAGCAGGGAATTGTTACCTCCTCATAGGAGGTACGATTGTGCTTTTGACCTCTTACCTGGCACTTCACCCCCTAAGGGTAGACTCTACTCCCTGTCTGCTCCTGAGAGAGAAGCGATGGAGACCTATATTCAGGACTCTCTAGCCGCAGGTATCATTAGACCTTCCTCGTCCCCAGCCAGGACTGGGTTCTTCTTCGTGGACAAGAAGGATAAGACTCTGAGACCATGCATTGATTACTGGGGTTTGAATGAAATCACTGTTAAAAATCGTTATTCTTTACCTTTAATCTCTTCTGCCTTTGAGCTTCTCCAGGGGACCATGGTGTTCACCAAACTGGACCTGAGAAACGCCTACCACTTGGTAAGAATTCTGGACGGTGATGAATGGAAGACAGCTTTCAATACACCATCGGGACATTACGAGTATCTCGTAATGCCCTTCGGACTTACCAACACCCGCTGTGTTCCAGAACCTCATCAATGACGTCCTCCGTGATATGTTGAGTAAGTTTGTTTTTGTTTACCTGGATGACATTCTGATCTTTTCGAAGTCTCAACAGGATCACACGTACCATGTTCAGCAGGTACTTCGATGACTCCTTGAGAACTCCCTCTACATTAAGGCTGAGAAATGTGAGTTCCACTGTTCCTCGGTTTCCTTCCTGGGGTATGTTATTGGACAAGACACTACAGATGGATCCAAGCAAGGTGTCAGCGGTGGCAGAATGGCCAGTTCCAGAGACATATAAGCAACTTCAGAGATTTTTAGGCTTTGCCAACTTTTATAGACAGATCATTAGAGGGTATAGCTCTGTCGCTGCCCCTTTGACTGCTCTTACCTCCTCCAAGGTGTCATTTCAGTGGTCACCATCTGCCAGTGAGGCTTTTGACACTCTAAAGAAGAGATTCAGGACTGCTCCCATCCTACAAATCCTTGATCCTGAGAGACAATTTATTGTGGAGGTGGATGCCTCAGATGTGGGAGTGGGAGCGGTGCTCTCCCACCGTTCAGATCAGGATTCCAAGATGCACCCCTGTGCTTTCATCTCAAGGTATTTATTGTCAGCAGAGAGAAACTATGACATCGGGAACCCGGGAACTTTTGGCTGTAAAATTGGCTTTGGAAGATTGGAGACATTAGTTGGAGGGTACCAAGTTCCCATTCCTGATGTGGACCGATCATAAGAACCTGGAGTACATTAGATCTGCAAAGAGACTCAACTCCCAACAGGCTAGATGGTCCTTATTCTATACTCGCTTTAATTTTTCTGTGTCCTATCGTCCAGGTTCCCGGAATGTCAAGCCAGATGCTCTCTCGCAACAGTTTCTGGTTGAGGAGGAGGAGGTGGTGAAGACGGAGACTATCCTTCCCAGTTCCCAGAGGGTGGCCGCCCTCACTTGGGAGATTGAGGACTGGATTAGGACAGCGGTGGAGGATGAACCTGGACCTAGTGGGTGCCCTACTGATCACCTGTTCATTCCCCAGGAACTCAGAGCGTAGCTCCTAAAATGGATTCATCAGTCTCCGCTTACGTGCCATCCAGGAGTTCAACGAACTCTACAAGTAATACAGAGATGGTACTGGTGGTCCACGATGAGGGAGGGTGTTACCAGTTTCATTAAGGCCTGCCCAGTATGTTCCCAGAACAAGTCCTTTCGTAGACCCACAGCAGGTCTCTTACAGCCTCTTGCTATTCCTCCTCGCCCTTGGTCTCACATCACCCTAGACTTCGTTACAGGGCTACCTTCGTCAGATGGCAACACGGCAATTCTCACACAGGTTTAGTAAAATGGCTCGTCTTGTTCCGATCCCCAAGCTTCCCTCTGCCAAAGAAACCACAGAACTCATTCTCCTGCACGTGTTTCCCCACCGATGTGGTATCGGACCGAGGACCTCAGTTCATCGGGCAATTGGAGCCTCCCCTAGTTTGTCTTCAGGATACCACCCGCAGACCAACGGCCAGTCAGAGCGGATGAATCAGGAGATGGAGACTACCCTGAGATGTATGGCTTCGCGTCAACCATCTTCCTGGTCCAGACAACTCATTTGGATGGAATACGCCCACAACACGCTCGTCAGCTCGGCCACAGGTATAAGATAAGATAGGATAAGAAAACTTTATTATCCACCATGGTGGAAATTTGCCTTCGTCCTCTCAGGACGTCAATTTACATAAAAACACATTTGGACATTCCACAACATACACAAAAATACAAACATACAAAAAACAAAAAACGTTGTGCAAACAGGCAAAAAGACGGCACTGGTGGATGCAAATACAGTAGCCTTCTGAGGGGATCACCTTGAACAGAGCTTGTATGGCATGTGGAATAAAAGAATTTTTATATATATTGCGGCTCGCCCTTGGGACTCTAAATCTACGACCAGATGGTAGCATTTCAAACTGAGAGTGTAAAGGATGTGACGAGTCCCCAGATATCTGTCTGGCTTTCCTGACTACAGCACACTGAAACCCTTCACAAAGTGGTCGTTGTGGCTTTCCAACCACCTTCCCTGCAAGATTAACAATGGAAGAAAGCCTGTTTTTTTCATCACATTGAGGTTTCCGTACCAAGCAGCGATATTAAATTGCAAGATGCTTTCTACAAGTCCTCTATACGGCATCTCTAATACATGTCGACTCACCCCAAAACTCTTGAGTTTCCTAATTAAAAACAGACGCTGATTAGCTCGCTTAAAAACACTCTCTGCATGCTCACTGAAACTCAAGGTGGAGTTGATGATTGTACCCAAATATTTAAAATGATCAACAGCCTCCACAGGCTTGTTATTAAGAACAACAGGATTAAAAACAGTAAAAACAGTCGCTCCCTTTGTTTGTAATATAAGTTCCTTTGTTTTGGCTACATTCATTTCCAGATAACTGGCCTGGCACCAGTCCTGTACCACAGAGACCTGTTTAAAATATGCCTCCTCATGAGTCCACGGCCATGTCATCTGCATATTTAAACAGCTGGACATTCCTGACCTTTGCAGTCAAGGAGTTCATATAAATCGAAAATAAAAGTGGTGACAGCACACAACCTTGTGGGGCACCAGTATTTAAAACCAGCTCGTCTGAATAAGTACCATTCATCAAAACCTTCTGAGGGCGGTCACTTAAAAAACATCTAATCCAATGAATTAGCCCACCATTTACGTTCATCATAAAAAGTCGTTCTAATGTCACCATTCCAGTGTGTGTTCAGCTATCAACCTCCGTTGTTTCCTTCAACTGTTGAAGAGTCTTCCTGCCCGACCGTGGATCAGTTTCTGCGTCAGTGTCGTTGGACTTGGAGGTCGGCTTGTGCTGCTATTCGAAAGGCTACTGGCAGGTATGAGTTGAATGTCCACCGACGTCGATCCAGGAATCTGACATATCAGGAGGGACAAAAGATATGGCTGTTAACAAAAGACTTACCTCCAAAAGTGGATTCCAGGAAGTTGGCTCCTAGATTCATTGGACCCTTCCGAGTGGAGAGGGTAATTAGTCCGGTTGTTATCAGGTTAGTGTTACCACGATCGATGAAAATTCACCCCACATTTCATGTCTTCAAGATAAAGCCTGTGGATGAGAGTGGTCTGCCCCCCCCCCCCCCCCCCAGTACCTTGTGGACAGGGAGGGTTATGGTCCCGAAGAGCCATCCTGGTTCCCAGCTCGTGACATCCTCGACCGCCAACTAATCCAGGAGTTCCATCATCTTCGGCCAGACTAGCCTTCTATCCGGCATTCCCGCAAGAGGAACTCAGGTAGGGTTCCTCCGGATCCACCTGTTAGGGAGGAATCCCCCGTGTCTGAAGGGGACCCAGGATCGGAAGAGGAGTACTGGTGGGACCCAGGACCTGAAGAGGAGTCCGGTTGGGACAAATACTGACCCTCCTTCCTGTGCCCCCTTCAGGGGCCGTCCCTTGAGGGGGGGGGGTTCTGTCATGTATGTGTTTTATATTTTCTCTGTTGTTTTCTCTCTTCTCTGTTTTTTCTCTGTTTTCTCTGTCTCTGTTCTGTTTCTCTGTGTGTCTCTGTCTTTCACCTTTGCCCTGATTGTCATTACAGCCACCTGAGATCCCACACCTGTGGGTAATCAGGTGGATGTATATAAGCCTGCCCTTTTTGTCTGTTCTTTGCCAGATCGTTTTTGTTCAGTCAAGACCTTCCAGCGTTTTCTTCTGTCTGTTTCCCCGTACTTTTGCCTGTGCTCTGCTTCTGACCCATTCCAGCCTGCCTCCGACTTCGACCCATTTCCGCCTGAGCACGTCCCTGTCTTTGACCTCCGGATCTGAGCCTCATTCTGTTTCTAACTACGTTCCTGTCTGCGTCCCTGGTACTCGGCCCACCTTCTGGACATTGACCTCTCTCTCTGCCTGCCTTTTCTGGATCTCCGTTGCTGAACCCTGGACTGGACTACATATTCTCTTTTGCTCTTTCTCTGTTATTGACTGTGTTATTAAACCGTGTTAGAACTCTTACTTTGTGTGCTGTCTGCATTTTGGTCCAACCTAAGAACTTTACAAGCAGACTCAATAGGCCTTGCGCCTACGTCTGCGGCGAAGGCCTAAGCACCAATGCTAAACAACACTAGCATAGCACCAATGCTCAACAACAACAATAGCATAGCACCAGTGCTAAACAACAACACTAGCATAGCACCAATGCTAAACAACAACAATAGCATAGCACCAATGCTAAACAACAACAATAGCATAGCACCAATGCTGAACAACAACATTAGCATAGCACCAATACTAAACATAAACACTGGCATAGCACCAATGCTAAACAACAACAATAGCATAGCACCAATGCTAAACAACAACACTAGCATAGCACCAATGCTAAACAACAACACTAGCATAGCACCAATGCTAAACAACAACACTAGCATAGCACCAATACTAAACATCAACACTAGCATAGCACCAATACTAAACAACAACAATAGCATAGCACCAATACTAAACATCAACACTAGCATAGCACCAATGCTGAACAACAACAATAGCATAGCACCAATGCTGAACAACAACATTAGCATAGCACCAATACTAAACATCAACACTAGCATAGCACCAATGCTAAACAACAACACTAGCATAGCACCAATGCTAAACAACAACACTAGCATAGCACCAATGCTAAACATCAGCACTAGCATAGCACCAATACTAAACAACAACAATAGCATAGCACCAATACTAAACATCAACACTAGCATAGCACCAATGCTAAACAACAACAATAGCATAGCACCAATGCTAAACAACAACAATAGCATAGCACCAATGCTAAACAACAACACTAGCATAGCACCAATGCTAAACTACAACAATAGCATTGCACCAATGCTGAACAACAACATTAGCATAGCACCAATGCTGAACAACAACATTAGCATAGCACCAATACTAAACATCAACACTAGCATAGCACCAATGCTAAACAACAACAATAGCATAGCACCAATGCTAAACAACAACAATAGAATAGCACCAATGCTAAACAACAACAATAGCATAGCACCAATGCTGAACAACAACATTAGCATAGCACCAATGCTGAACAACAGCATTAGCATAGCACCAATGCTAAACATCAACACTAGCATAGCACCAATGCTAAACAACAACACTAGCATAGCACCAATGCTAAACAACAACACTAGCATAGCACCAATACTAAACATCAACACTAGCATAGCACCAATACTAAACAACAACAATAGCATAGCACCAATACTAAACATCAACACTAGCATAGCACCAATGCTAAACAACAACAATAGCATAGCACCAATGAATGCTAAACAACAACAATAGCATAGCACCAATGCTAAACAACACCACTAGCATAGCACCAATGCTAAACTACAACAATAGCATAGCACCAATGCCAAACAACAACACTAGCATAGCACCAATGCTAAACAACAACACTAGCATAGCACCAATGCTAAACAACAACAATAGCATAGCACCAATGCTAAACAACAACAATAGCATAGCACCAATGCTAAACAACAACACTAGCATAGCACCAATGCTGAACAACAACATTAGCATAGCACTAATGCTGAACAACAACATTAGCATAGCACCAATACTAAACATCAACACTAGCATAGCACCAATGCTAAACAACAACACTAGCATAGCACCAATGCTAAACTACAACAATAGTATAGCACCAATACCAAACATCAACACTAGCATAGCACCAATGCTAAACAACAACATTAGCATAGCACCAATGCTAAACAACAACAATAGCATAGCACCAATGCTGAACAAAAACATTAGCATAGCACCAATGCCGAACAACAACATTAGCATAGCACCAATACCAAACATCAACACTAGCATAGCACCAATGCTAAACAACAACATTAGCATAGCACCAATGCTAAACAACAACATTAGCATAGCACCAATGCTAAACAACAACACTAGCATAGCACCAATACTAAACATCAACACTAGCATAGCACCAATACTAAACAACAACAATAGCATAGCACCAATACTAAACATCAACACTAGCATAGCACCAATGCTAAACAACAACAATAGCATAGCACCAATGCTAAACAACAACAATAGCATAGCACCAATGCTAAACAACAACACTAGCATAGCACCAATGCTAAACTACAACAATAGCATAGCACCAATGCTAAACAACAACACTAGCATAGCACCAATGCTAAACAACAACACTAGCATAGCACCAATGCTAAACAACAACAATAGCATAGCACCAATGCTAAACAACAACAATAGCATAGCACCAATGCTAAACAACAACACTAGCATAGCACCAATGCTGAACAACAACATTAGCATAGCACTAATGCTGAACAACAACATTAGCATAGCACCAATACTAAACATCAACACTAGCATAGCACCAATGCTAAACAACAACACTAGCATAGCACCAATGCTAAACTACAACAATAGCATAGCACCAATGCTAAACAACAACAATAGCATAGCACCAATGCTAAACAACAACACTAGCATAGCACCAATGCTAAACTACAACAATAGCATTGCACCAATGCTGAACAACAACATTAGCATAGCACTAATGCTGAACAACAACATTAGCATAGCACCAATACTAAACATCAACACTAGCATAGCACCAATGCTAAACAACAACAATAGCATAGCACCAATGCTAAACAACAACAATAGAATAGCACCAATGCTAAACAACAACAATAGCATAGCACCAATGCTGAACAACAACATTAGCATAGCACCAATGCTGAACAACAACATTAGCATAGCACCAATGCTAAACATCAACACTAGCATAGCACCAATGCTAAACAACAACACTAGCATAGCACCAATGCTAAACAACAACACTAGCATAGCACCAATACTAAACATCAACACTAGCATAGCACCAATACTAAACAACAACAATAGCATAGCACCAATACTAAACATCAACACTAGCATAGCACCAATGCTAAACAACAACAATAGCATAGCACCAATGAATGCTAAACAACAACAATAGCATAGCACCAATGCTAAACAACAACACTAGCATAGCACCAATGCTAAACTACAACAATAGCATAGCACCAATGCTAAACAACAACACTAGCATAGCACCAATGCTAAACAACAACACTAGCATAGCACCAATGCTAAACAACAACAATAGCATAGCACCAATGCTAAACAACAACAATAGCATAGCACCAATGCTAAACAACAACACTAGCATAGCACCAATGCTGAACAACAACATTAGCATAGCACTAATGCTGAACAACAATATTAGCATAGCACCAATACTAAACATCAACACTAGCATAGCACCAATGCTAAACAACAACACTAGCATAGCACCAATGCTAAACTACAACAATAGTATAGCACCAATACCAAACATCAACACTAGCATAGCACCAATGCTAAACAACAACATTAGCATAGCACCAATGCTAAACAACAACAATAGCATAGCACCAATGCTGAACAAAAACATTAGCATAGCACCAATGCCGAACAACAACATTAGCATAGCACCAATACCAAACATCAACACTAGCATAGCACCAATGCTAAACAACAACATTAGCATAGCACCAATGCTAAACAACAACATTAGCATAGCACCAATGCTAAACAACAACACTAGCATAGCACCAATACTAAACATCAACACTAGCATAGCACCAATACTAAACAACAACAATAGCATAGCACCAATACTAAACATCAACACTAGCATAGCACCAATGCTAAACAACAACAATAGCATAGCACCAATGCTAAACAACAACAATAGCATAGCACCAAT